>JALIZH010015985.1:0-24189 GCA_030522465.1 Rhipicephalus appendiculatus | reverse complement strand
AAAACCTTTCGAGAGTAGAGCGCAAGAGCCTAATCGTGTCCGCCCGCCTTCACATTCGCTAAGCTGGCTTCACTGCTCGGTAGACACCTCAACCATGCCACAAGGAAATGAACATGTGTGCGCGTAAAATTCGCCGTCTCAAACTATCCTAGAATGCCTACTTCAAGTACAGTTGCGATGTGCCCACTACGTCGTAATCCTCCCCTTCTTACGAATTGGTGATGTACCCACTACGCGTCCGTAAGGCAACACGCGTACCTACCTGCACACTTTGTTGGTGATCTTGTTGATGATTATTAGGCCCGAGATCTGTGTAATGGGTTGGCCATAAAAGCACGCACTCGTTGCGCAATTAACATGTATTCATGACTGGTGCGATTATACGCTCCTGCCACGCAGAAGCGTACGATTTTCGTTCACAGACAACGCCGATTTTAGCTCAGAACCAAGGCACCGACGCCGAAGTATCTGCGAAATCAGCTTTTTAACACCATCGCGTTTACAAGCGAACCCTGACGCGAGCAACACGGCCGAGATTCTGGATGGTTGGGAGCGATGCTTCAATGGCAGTGAAAGGTCACCTTTGTCAACAGACGCTTCAGCATCAGAAATGATAGAAAATTATGATAGCTACCAAGATAGTAGTTAATAATTGAAACATGAAAAAGTCGCTTGCTGCTGTACTTTTTTTTTCTCATCTACCGCCATCTTGCTTTCAGCTTCGCAGACTTCAGAGGAAGACGATTATGAAAGGACTATTATCCATGCTGGCACGGTTTTATTGAGAATACCTGAGTTTTAGATGTGAAGCATCTTATGGCGAAGCTTAATCCGGTGGTGGTGGTGGTGGTGGTGGTGGTGTGCCGCGTGGCCTCCTTACTGCGTATGCGCAAACCCTTTTAAAAAAAAATAAAAACCTCCTCTCCCCCCTCTCTCCTCTAGGCATCCCCCTCCCTACGGCAACCACACCCTCACTGCGCATGCGCCCCCTCCTCTCTCCCCTCCCTACGCTCCCCCCCTCTCTCCATCCTTGCCAGCGGCGTCCACACTCCACCTGCGCATGCGCGTCCCCCTCTCTCTCCTCTCCTTCGCTCCCCCCTCTCTCCTCTTGGCATCCCTGCCCGCGGCGTCCACACTCCCACTGCGCATGCGCGTTCCCCCCTCTCTCCTTTCCTACGCTACCCCCCTATCTCGCCTCGCGACGCCGACGCAGGCAGCGTCTGCTAGGGAGTTTCTTGGTTGAAAAAACCGACTGCTCGCGCTGCACAACCGTCCACTGGCCACGCCGTATATATGGCAATGGATCTTGACCTGCAAGGTGGTGCCGGTGGGAGATTTCTCCTGTGGGTTGTTGAACAATAAAAATTCGCAGCGTGCGCGTTAACTAAAAGCGGACTGCGAGTCTCTGTGTCCAGTCGGAGTCTTCTGTCTCTCATTGCACATTAGCAGCGATTGGCATGTTCCAGTAGGAAACACCGCTCCATCACTGCGTGCTTTGCGCCTCCCCAGTTTTCTCTCCTGCGCAACGCTGCGATGAGTGCCAGCGTCAACGCCGCCGCCAGTGTAAGCGTTAGCGCCCGCTGCTTCACATCTAGACATGGTTCCCTTTAGCGGGAGATGGTGTAATTTTTTTTATTTTTTGTCAAAAATTGGAGGAGTTTTGCTCGTGTGCTTTTTTTATAAGACAGCAGGGCCTATGAGAGGAGATCGGGTCGTCTTAAGAGTAACGATTATCCGGTTTTTCACAGAGACGACGTCGTGAACGGCAGCAACCTGTGGTTCTTCGACGGTAGCGGCTGCCGCCCGTGGAACTTCCCGTCGGGCAAGTGTCCATCCAGGGACGGCCAGCTGTTCTCCAGCGTCGGTCGCTGCCTGGACGCGTGTGCGAGGCGGCGCGCGGGCTCCGTCCGCCCCTGTCGGACGCCTAAGCCGACCACGTGCACCTCCAAGCAGCTCAAGTTTCCTTTCTTCGCTGCTGACTTCGGGCGAGACGTCTCGCTGCGCTGTCTGCCCACGACGACGGCTGCCGAGGCGCCCCGGCGGTGTCTGGCTGGCGCCAACCGCTTTCGCACAAGGGCGGCCTGCAAGGCGGCCTGTGTTCGCAGGGGGCAGGAAGCGCGCTGCGCAGCCCCGATATTAGCAGTGGCTTCGCGTCGGGTCCCCGCTGTACACGTCGCGCGAATCAAGAAAGCAACGACGGGCGACCAGATAGCGGGGATGCCTGCATTTTTATTAAAATAAATTGCTCAGTTATTCGGAAAAGCATGCTCTATAATTAACGTCGCCTATACGGAAGCAGAGAGAATCCGGATCGCTTTTGGCAGCTTCTAAATTGTTCTTGTGCTGATATAGGCTCGGATGGATCATGCACACTTTTAGATATAACGGTACTTTTCATGTTCGCTTCTACGTCAAGTAGTAGTTCGCATAAGGTTGAAAACATCAGTTTCCGTGAACAATTGAAAACTTTTGGATAAGCATGTTTATAGTGATATAACACTTAGAGGTATAAATTGTCTCTAACCGATCAGATACTAAAATTGTAATGTTTGAAGAATGGAATATCTGACAAACGCCGCAGGATCGCCTCTACGTGCAGCCGGAAAGTCATACTCGGCCTTTTGTTTTAAATGCAAAGCATTTCTTTGCGAACTACAGGAACCTAGAGCGTTCGTGACATCTAGGCACCTACGTCTGGGTGCTTTCGTGGTCGCCTTAACTTCAAATTTCAAACTCGAGATGTGGCGTTCACTCGATTGCTTGGTATGCATGAGTTTTTTTAGCGAAGTATGAATTGCGTCTGTTACGTAGAAGTTATTCTATATTGAGCTCAAAGAGCGTGCAAAGGCTCGACGGCGCGTTCATGCCATACAACATCGACACTATTTTGACGTGTTCAGCTAGCTCCTAGGCCACCCCTCAGGCGCTGAGTAACGATGCGCGAGCAACGCTGACGTCGACAAGTTTAGTGTTGTCATCGTGGTGCCTACTTGTGGTACCGCCTGGCGGCGACGCGAGGCTGCCTGGCAACGGCGTCGCTTGTTTTGTTTTGCTTGGTTCGTACACCGCGTTCGTGTGAATCCTGCGTTTTCGTTGTGCCGCTTCGTGTGATCTGTCGTGGAGTCATGAGCGTGCATGTGATTATTCGAAGCTACGATTTCCATAGCATTACGTGCCAGCATGCCGTGGAACCGTTGTGCGCTGCAATCGGGCTCATCAAGAGATAAAGCAAAAAAGTTTGCTGCACCATTGCGAAACGCTACCGCCACAACGCGCTCACGTAATCAAAATGCCAGGCCTCCGCGTTTCCCCTTTTTTCTTGTCGCGTTTCAGTCTGTGAGCAGTATACACTACAATTGACACACATGGCGACATTCACTAACTCGCCAGTTATTACGACATATTGGTTATGCTTAGGTAGACGCAAACACGACAATAACCGATCAAATTGCACCAGTACAGAACGTAGGGCTCAGAGAAATAACATTTCAAACAAGTAACACGCACGCAGCGTTCACATGCGTAGTTGTGACATGTCTTGCCAGCCAGCATGGCCCAAGCTTGCGTCCCTAGCTGCCTTCTCGTCGCTGCTCGGTTCGGCGTCGATATCAGAATCACTACTCTGGCTGTGTTCCAATTCTGGACATCATCGTAGACAGTCTACGCTTTCAGCTTAGAAGAAGGCATCGAGCCCATGTTGTCCGAGAAATGGAACGCGTCTAGAATACGTCTACGCGACGTGACGCCGCCTCGCGTCGAGAAGAGAAAGCTAAGAAAAAGAAACGTAACGGTTATCTTTTAACACGAAAGTGTTTTATGCCGGGGTCCACCAAGATTTGAGTGACGTATTTCCGTCACGGAAATGACGTCGAAAAAATACAGATGATCAGAACACAAAGAAAAATTTCCGTCAACGGGAGTCGAACCTACGACCTCTAGGTCCGCGACAAGAGATGCCGGGCACGCTACCCACTGTGCCACGGTCTTTTTTTTCTTTATTGCCGGAGTTGAACGTGTGTAACAAACAAATGCAAGAACAAAGTCTATTTACAATACAAACATTGCTTGCCTAAAGAAGGCAACAGAAACATAAAGGCCAAATGGAGCAAAATGAAGACACACTAAAACTCCTTCATTTGTGTAAGGAGCTCTACACTATCTAACCATTCGGGGAACATCTTCAAGAAGTTTTTGTTCTTCAACAAAACGGGTTAAACTTTCTTTGAAATATTGACGCGCCGGACGCGCGTCTATGTCAGCATGTCATATGGCCATTCTGCACTTCCATATGCTATGTAGTGTAATCAACATTATTAGATCGAATGGTGGTCCGTCATCACTTTCAACCGAGAGATACCGAATGCCTATGGGGTCTAAAGGGAAATCTCTTTTGATGGTTCGCTGCAGTACATCCCATAAAAACACGGCGTCCCAGCAGTCAAGGCATATATGGTCTATCGTTTCAACTTTTCTGCATATTAAGCACTCAGTCCCCCATGACACAAACATGCCCTTTTCCTCCAGCCAGGGTTTCACTGGAAGTGTTCCTGTATGCAGTTGAAAAAGAAAGTTTTCATTCCTGCAGGTACCATCATTTTCTTGACCCTTTTTAGAACATTTCTCCCTCGCCTCGCAGGATAAATGGTTCTATCTCCACTGTTGTTTTGTTTATACATTGAATCATTTTGTCTCAGTGTTATAAAGAGTGAATGTATACGTGGATTTAAACTGCATGAGGTCGAAGTGCGGCTTCTCGCCTATGCAGACGACATCGCCATTTTTTGCACTGACTATGAGAGTATTACACATGCGGTGGAAAAAGTTAAACAGTACTGCTCTGTATCTGGAAGTTCGGTGAATTGGGGAAAGTGTATAGGTTTCTGGCATGGTGAATGGTCCGGTTACCCTGAATTATTTTCTAATATCCACTTCGTTGACAAACCCGTGAAATATCTTGGAGCGCCCTTGCATCACTACAAAGACAGTGATCCATACTGGCAGGAACAGGCTGCTCAGTTGCGTGATAAAACAAACAAGTGGAGTGGATGGAAATGGTCAATATTTTCTAGAGCAACTGTCTGCAACCTATTTTTGGTTAGTAAGATTTGGTATGTGCTCCAGGTTCTTCATTGTTCTAGAGTTAACATCCAGAAATTTCATCGTGTTCTTGCAGTGTTCGTGTGGGGGTCTACATGGGAAAGGACAAGTCGTACTAATCTGTTTTTACGAGTACGAAATGGGGGGGACTTGGATTAACACACCTATTTTTGCGCCAGATTGTCAATCGCTTTCAGTTCTTACGCAATGTACAAGATCCTTTTCTGCGCACTGTGTGCCAGCTTCGCCTGTGCAAACCGTTACCTAACATTGTTGTAACGACAAAACATTTGCCTGGAAGCGTTCACGGCTTTCTAAAAGAGGTAGTTTTAGCCAGTAATTTTTTTGTCTGCTCGCTTTTCGCTCGATTATCTTTCCACTGTGTCAAGGAAGAAACTGTATAAAGACCTTCGTGATGTTGTACTTCCTGTACCCCACTGTGCCACGGTCACATACTTCGTAGGCTTTAAAAACAAGCCTTTTATATCTACCACTGTCCTCTCACAGTGCTCGTGCTAAAGAGAAGTAATGCATTATGACCGTGAAATGCACGATTAGTTCCTTCAAAGCGTTGTTTCTACGCGTCCGTCGCATTCGGCGTGTTTCGTATAGGAAACGTGCAATTTTGTGGACGCATTAACGCAGCCATGTGGCGACCTTACCCCTAGCATCGTCCTCACTCATAGCATCCGTCCATACCAGAAATAGCTGTGCGACGCGCGAGTGCGTCGCGGAGCCGTAACTCCGCGTCCCCTAGCCATGTTCCAAGCTCGCCCCGCGAAAAATCGCAGCCGGCCGACGGGGAAGACACGACGCGCGTTGCGTTTCCCTCTGGTCGGGCAGCGTTGTTCAATAATCATGCCGCGAGTAGGCGACCTTAGCCCAAGTTCGGCGTCCAATCAGTCACGCTGTTCTGGCTGTCGCACCGCTTTCACTGACTCCGCTCTCACCGTACAGCTACCACAAGCATCTATGACCACAAGGGTTTGTTTAATCATTCATCATGGACATTAGTCGTCGGGATACAGATGTACCACCAAGCGTCAACATGGATGCATCCATGTTAAAGTGTGCTCTGACTGTGAAAACACCAATAGACATTGTGCAAGCTCTCTTATATCAATGTATAGTAAACATTCGACTACTTCTCTAAGGAGACGTTTCACTTTCGTGCTATACCGATTCCTATGACGGAGGGATCAACCATGTTTTTTAGTTTCTGTCGTGTTCATATATATGAAAAATTTAACGTAGCTTACATAGAGCGCCTGGAAAAGCGTCTGCTTGTGCGCAGACGACCATATCGGCGCGATCCGAGCTATCCGGCCATTTCGCTGAGCCGCCATATTGTTTAGACAGCAAAGTAGCCTGCATCGTATTTGTCTGCGATGCCGTCTTCGCGAAGCTGTGTATTTTGCCTGCTACGTGAGAATTGGAATCGGACTTAAGATGGCCGCTGTCCACTTAGCTGTCTATTTTGCCGTCTACGGCGAGAATTGGAGCACACCCTCTGAAGACGATCGAACCGAAAATGCTTCGTCATGTCGCGAATCGCAGCGATTCCATATTCCTCAGTGTTTTCATCGTCGCTTGTGGACGCTGATGACGGCGGCGACGACGATGGGGGTGGCGAAGACATGCCTCTACACGTGCGCGCCGAGCAGACGAAATGTCAGCTGAAATTCGCGTCACCATTTCGTGCGGCCACGTGATCAGATGGGGCGTGACCGCAGAAGGTGACCGCTTGGCAGCGCTGGCAGCGCTGAAAAGTGGCGGGCTTTGCACCCATTTTGAATTGCGTTCAGTACTGGTAATACTAGTCATTATTACATATTGCCACGCGCGTTTCTAATTTTCACAGTTGCTGTATTCGTTTTTCGCCCACAAAGACTGTGAGCAACGCTCATCGCAAACCGCGCCTCTTTGTACGAGAAGCTTCGCGATTGTTGTACATCATTTTGTTAAGATTGCGCGCAAAACGCGAACACTCGAGCTTATTCCAAAGCTTACGCGACAACCAGCGATAAGGCTGGAATATTCGATGCCACACTTATAAATGCCGACGCGCTTCACCGCTGGCCAGTTGATCGACGGCCGACGCTCTGTTCACCGCTATCAGTGCCAGCGTGTATTGCTGTAATCTTACTTTCCGTTTACCAGCCACAAGTTCGGCCTAATAAACAGTTTCATCTTGGACACGTCGCCTGCTGCCTTCGTCGACGTCACAACCACGATAGATCTGGTGGAGGTGCTGCTTCGTTCATGTACCGGACACCACCGTCAAGCCGTGAACCCAGCCCCAGTCGTGAAGGAGACGTCGACGCCAACCGCGACCAGCGAGTTAGCCGTAGGCAACAAGGTCTACATCCGACAACAAGGTCTACACCCGACAGGACTCGCAAGACCAAGACCATGACCACGACAGCGGCAACGATGACAGCCCCTGCGCCACCTCCCGCGATCGTGATGCAGCCGCCAAGGAAGCCGCCGACATTTCGGGGATCATCATGTCAGGACCCAGAAACGTGGCTCGAATCGTACGAGAGGACTGCGGCCGTCAACAACTGGGACATCCATGACAAGTTGCGCTTTGTGTACTTCGCGTTGGAAGACAGCGCCAGGACCTGGTATGAGAACAGGGAGTCTACCCTGACAACCTGGGACATCTTCCGAACCAGCTTCCTGGCAGCGTTCGCAAACGTCGTGTGTAAAGAAAGGGCCGCCGCTTTACTGGAAACACGGGTCCAGCTCCCGAATGAAAACGTGACAATTTTCACCGAGGAGATGACCCGACTTTTCCGACACACCGACCCTGACATGACCGAGGAGAAGAAGGTCCGTTTCCTCATGCGAGGGGTCAAGCAGGAGCTCTTCGCGGGACTGATGAGGAACCCACCCAAGACCGTCCATGAATTCCTGACAGAGGCAACGACAATCGAGAAGACACTGGAGATGCGCACCCGGCAATTCAATCGCCGCTCGACGACAGGCTACGCCGACATTCAATCCCTCTGCTCAGATGACCTGCGCGAGACCATAAGGGCCGTAGTGCGCGAGGAGCTTCTTCGAATGTTCCCGTGATCCCAGCCGCAAGTTTCCTCGATCGCAGATATTGTTCGAGAGGAAATCCAGCAGTCGTTGGGTGCCCCTGAACCGCAAGAGCCTCAGCCGCAAGCCATGAGCTACGCTGCTGCAGCCCGACGCTACACTCCCGCTCCACGCCCACATCAAGACACCGCACCGCCGCAATACCGCCGCCGGACAACGCCCCCACCGCCACCGGCGCCATACCGCCCACCTGCGAGCCAGCGCTACCCTCCGAGGAAGACCGACGTTTGGCGCGCCCCTGACCACCGTCCGCTATGCTACCACTGCGATGAAGCCGGGCACACGTACCGCCGCTTCCAGTACCGGGAGATGGGACTGCGTGGTTTCGCCGTAAACGCGCCGCGTCCGCAGCCGGGCGAATGACCTCGTGACATCGCCGACTACCTCACAGGAGCGCAGTGGACACCCCGACGACCTTCCCGTTCGCCGTCGCCAGGCCGCTACAGCTCACCGCATCGCAGCAGTACACCAGTCCGGCTCGGGGCCGATCTCCGAGCCCTTACCCGGAAAACTAAGGGCAGCAACCGATGGAGGTGCGGTCGCTGTACGTCGAACTACCGAAGATCCTCCGCCGACGACGCTGCCGCGACGAAACCTGCTGAACACGACGCGAAGCAGACAGAGCCCTGCCGACGAAACCTCGCGGACCGAGCTAGACCTGACAACGCAGCATGATGGAAGCAGCGCAACAAATCGACGCGGCCGTGATCCGACGCCGCGACCTAACCGCAACGCAAGGCGACGGACTAGCGACCTCGACGTTCTCATCGATGGTCACAACGTCACCACCCTCGTCGACACTGGTGCCGACTATTCCGTCGTCAGTGGGCCATTCGCCGCCAAGCTGAAGAAAGTAAAGACCGCTTGTAGTGGGCCCGAAATCCGGACAGCTGGAGGTCACCTGATAACGCCAGTTGGAGTCTGCACGGCGACAGTCACCATCAATAAGCGGACTTATCCTGCGAGCTTTGTTATCCTACAACACTGCTCTAGGGATGTGATACCTGGAATGGACTTCCTAACTGACCACGGTGCCGTCATCGACCTAAGGTCTGAGTCGATAACACTAAATTAAAAAAAATGCCCCCCACCTCCCCGAAGGGAAATCGCGAGGAAATGCGAATGCATTTCGCGCGCGCTTCACTCCATTTATATATACGTGCGAGCGAGCGGACGGGAGAGTGGGGCGCAGGGAGGAGAGAGAGCGAACGGCGAGAGAAGGAGTGGCAAAGCACTGCACCTACCCTCTCCTACACTCTCTCCACACACGCGGGAGCTCCGCCGAGCTCCCGCGATGCAGCGCCCTCACACACCAGAGCGCGCTCCTCCTCTCCACTCACTCTCCGCTACTCCGCCCGCACCACCTGCTCCGGTTGCTAGGGGCGAGGATAAGCGCGCGCGCCCGCAGCTGTTGCTATGGGAGAGGGAGTGAGAGCGGAGAGATAACACCTGCCGGCGCGGAGAGATAACACCTCTTCAACCTATCCTCCTCCTCCGCGGACAACGCCGGACAACGCCGGATGCCTGACGTAGCCCGACTAAGAAATGCATTCGCATTTAAAAAAGCGCTGCCTACCCAGACGACGCCGGACAACCATGCATTAAACGTGATAGAAGAGCACGTCACCGTTCCGCCTCTCTCCAGCGTCATCATTTCCGTCGGCACCGAAAAAGCCACAGACTTCGAAGGCGTCATCGAGGGCGATCAGCACCTGCTTGTAAACCGTCAGATTTGCGTCGCAAGAGGCATCGCCGAGTTGCGTGAAGGGAAAGCAACAGCCATGCTCACGAACTTCAACAACGAATACAAGCATGTGAGCAAAGGCACGACGGTCGCCTACATCGAAGAAATTGTGGAAGCCAGCGACGCCCTCGCCCTCGCCAAGTTTACCGAACATGCTACGACGAAACAAGCTCATCAACTAACTTTCGACGTCAATCCGAGCCTTCCGACGCATAAACAAGAACAGCTCAAAACCCTGCTCCTGCAATACAAGGACTGCTTTTCGTCGTCGTCAAGAGTTCGACAGACCCCAGTCGCAAAACACCGCATCATAACAGACGAAAGTGCCAGGCCACTACGTCAGAGCCCGTACAGAGTTTCAACGCGAGGCCATAAGGAACCAAGTCGACGAAATGCTACGCGACGACATCATTGAGCCTTCAAAAAGTCCGTGGGCGTCACCCGTGGTGTTAGTGAAGAAAAAGGATGGAACCCTACGCTTCTGCGTCGAATATCGCTGCCTGAACAGAATAACGAAGAAGGACGTGTACCCTCTCCCACGGATAGACGACACCCTTGATCGACTCCACAACGCGAGGTACTTTTCGTCGATGGACCTCAAGACCGGCTATTGGCAAATTGAAGTCGACGAGAGAGACCGAGAGAAGACCGCGTTTATAACACCAGACGGTCTCTTCGAGTTCAACGTCATGCCCTCCGGTCTTTGCTCGGCGCCTGCGAATTTCCAACGGGTTATGGATACAGTACTGGCAGGATTGAAGTGGCAGACTTGCCTGGTGTACCTGGGCGACGTCATTGTGTTTGCTTCAAACTTTGACGAACACCTCCGGCGACTAGACGCAGTACTTCAAGCAATCAAGGCCTCCGGACTCACCCTAAAGCCAGAAAAGTGCCGCTTCACATACGAGGAACTCCTGTTCTTGGGTCACGTCATCAGCAAATCTGGAGTTCGCCCCGACCCACGGAAAATAGCTGCCATCGCTGCCTTCCCGCCGCCCACCGACAAGAAGGCCGTACGCCGATTTCTCGGCTTGTGCGCCTACTATAGACCCTTCGTCAAGGAATTTTCACGCATCGCCGAGCTGCTAACTCAGCTCACGAAAAACGACGTGGAATTCCAGTGGGGAGCGGCGCAAGTCGAAGCATTTCAAGAATTGAAACGACGCCTGCAGACCCCTCCATTTCGACGAACACGCCGACACGGAAATCCACACCGACGCAAGCAGCGTAGCACTCGGCGCCGTTCTTGTCCAGAGAACTGCCGGCGTGGAAAGGGTTATCAGTTATGCTAGCCGGTCGCTATCCAAGGCAGAAGCCAACTATTCCACAACGGAAAAGGAGTGCCTTGCCATCAACTGGGCAACGTCAAAGTTTCGCCCCTGCCTCTACTGCAGGCCCTTCAAAGTTGTGAGCGACCACCACGCCTTGTGTTGGCTAGCTAACCTGAAGGACCCTTCAGGTCGTCTCGCAAGATGGAGTCTGAGACTTCAAGAATTCGACGTTACCGTCATTTACAAGTCTGGACGAAAACACTCTGACGCCGACTGCTTGTCTCGCGCCCCCGTCGACCCGCCGCCGCAGGATGACTAAGATGATGACTTCTTCTTGGGAACTATAAGTATCGACGATTTCGCCGAACGACAGCGAGCCAACCCGGAACTCAGGGGCCTTGTGGAATATCTCGAAGGCAAGACCGCCATGGTTCCAAAGGCATTCAAGCGAGGACTCGCGTCGTTTTTCTTGCGAAGCGGCGTTCTCATATAGAAGAATTTCTCGTCACTTCGAGCCAACTACCTCTCATAGTGCCTGCAGCAATGCGACCAGAAGTCCTCCAGGCACTACACGACGACCCGACGGCTGGACACCTCGGACTTTCCCGCACGCTCGGAAGAGTTCAGGAAAAGTACTTTTGGCCGCGCCTTGTCACCGACGTCGCCCGCTACGTAAGGACTTGCCGAGACTGTCAGCGACGGAAGACACCGCCCACAAAACCAGCAGGCTTCCTTCAGCCGATCCAGCCTCCTCGGCGACCGTTCGAGCAGATCGGGATGGACCTCCTGGGACCGTTCCCAACGTGGACTTGCGGAAATAAATGGATCGTCGTGGCTACCGACTACCTCACCCGCTACGGCGAAACAAAGCCCCAGCCTAAAGGCAGTGCCACCGAGGAAGCCAAGTTCTTCGTTGAGAACATCGTCCTTCGACATGGCGCCCCAGAGGTTCTCATCACCGACAGAGGTACGGCGTTTACTGCTGACCTAACTCAGGCGATCTTGAGATACAGCCAGACACGCTACCGCCGGACCACCGCCTAACATCCACAGACCAACGGCCCCACTGAGCGTCTCAACAAGACCATCGCCGACATGCTTGCCATGTACGACGACGTCGAGCACAAGACGTGGGATGCTATCCTTCCGTACGTGACTTTCGCGTACAACACGGCCGTACAGGAAACGACGCAGATGACGCCATACAAGTTAGTCTACGGACGGAGCCCGGCAACGATGCTTGACGCCATGTTGCCAAACGTCCCCGACGAGGAAAACATTGAGGTCACCGCCTACCTACGTTGCGCCGAAGAAGCCCGACAACTCGCCCGCCTGCGAATCAAGAATCAGCAGGCGACCGACAGCCGCCGCTACAATCTTCGGCGACGCTTCGTGGAATACCAGCCCGGCGACCGCGTTTGGGTGTGGACGCCGATACGCCGACGTGGACCCTGTGAAAAACTTCGGCGATATTTAGGGCCGTACAGAGTGGTTCGACTTCTAGGCGCTCTGGACTACGAGGTTGTCCCGGACAGCATTACGAATTCAACGGCGCCGTGCGCAACCTGAGGTCGTCCATGTCGTGCGCCTCAAACCGTATTACGCGCGGTAGCGAACCTGAGGACCGCACTTATTTTTTTTATTATTGTACTTTCTTGCTTTATTGTTGTTTATTGTCTCGTATTTTCCCCCGTGTTCTGTTTTAAGCATCGGGAGGATGCTTTTTCAGAGGAGGGCATTGCCACGCGCGTTTTCTTATTTTCGCGTTTGCTGTATTCGGTTTTCTCCCACAAAGACTGTGAGCAACGCTCATCGCAAACCGCGCCTCTTTGTTCGAGAAGCTTCGCGATTGTTGTACATCATTTTGTTAAGATTGCGCGCGAAACGCGAACGCTCGAGCTTATTCCAGAGCTTGCGCGACAACCAGCGATAAGGCTGGAATATTCGATGCCACCTTACAAATGCCGACGCGCTTCACCGCTGGCCAGTTGATCGACGGCCGACGCTCTGTTCGCCGCTATCAGTGCCACCGTGTATTGCTGTAATCCTACTTTCCGTTTACCGGCCACAAGTTTGGCGTAATAAACAGTTTCATCTTGGACACGTCGCCTGCTGCCTTCGTCGACGTCACAACCACGTGACAAGATATTATTTCGTCCCTCTTTTGCATTATCAGTACCGAATCGTTACTAGGGGATCGATAACTACACGTTGACGCAAAAAACTCGACATGCGTAAAGTTGATGTCACTGCTCCTTTAAGATCAACCTAACTTGGTATGATTGTCAGGTCATGACAAGAACTCGCAATACACACGAAATAAAAGTAGTACGTGAGGTTATCCAAGATAACATACCAAAAGTGCATGCAACTGTCCACTGCGCATTAATGACGTAGCACGTTCTGGCGTTTAACAGCGAAGCTGTGTAACAAATCGTTCCTTGCAAGTCGATCGCCGCAGGCTATGATCATCTTAACAGATGGTGCCACTGCGTGGCCTACCAGAAAACTATCATAAACGGGTATGTGTCACAGAAATTGGGTAAATCCCACTACTCACCACTGGTTCTCGAAGAAGGCAACAGTTAGCCCAACAAATGGCTGCGGAGCGATCGTGACGAGCCGAAGACCTCGAGTACGTACAACGAGACAATACTACGGAACAGGTAAGGCAACGGCGGCTGCGAGAAGACCCCGAAGGGATGGAAGGCCTACGCCAACGAACCGTGCCCGCAGATCTATGAGAGGTGTCTCGAGCCCCTCTGCGCTGAGAATCAACGTAGAAACAACTTAGCATCACCTAGCTAAAGCGTAGCAACAGCCTACAGCCTGCATTACCTAGCTAGGGCCTAGAAACCACCCAGAAGCAACGAGATTTGTCCTCGGAATATTCCAGTTTCACTGTTTGAAACCTTGCTCGGCTTAGCGCAAGCTTCGCCAATTTTTTAAATGCGAATGCATTTCTTAGTCGGGCTATGTCAGGCGCCGTTGTCCGGCGTTGTCCGCGGGGAGGAGGATAGGTTGAGGAGGTGTCCGCGCGCCGGCAGATGTTATCTCTCCGCTCTCACTCTCTCTCCCATAGCACAAGCTGAGGGCGCGCGCGCTTATCCTCGCCCCTAGCAAAGTGGAGAGGAAGAGCGCGCTCTGGCGCGTGAGGGGCGCTCGCATCGCGGGAGCTCAGCGGAGCTACCGCGATAAAAAAAAACAAAAAAAAAAACAACAAAAAAACAGGCGCTGCGCCGTGCTCCCGACCAGGCTGCAGAAATATGGCGCCTTTTCCTTCTTCGAACCACAACCACCATATATAAATGGAGTGAAGCGCGCGCGAAATGCATTCGCATTTCCTCACGATTCCCCTTCGGGGAGGTGGGGGGCATTTTTTTTTATCGTAATTCCCGTAGCACGATGAGAGTTTACTCAATCCGACTGTGAAATACTGCTGCATTTTATAAAGATGTTATTGGCAGGCAACATTACGATTCAAGCACTGTGTGCCATTATTGGTCATTCCACGGAGAGGCGAGGTACACGCAACACTTCTGTAGGACATTATATGCACTGTGCTGATGCTGCGACTGTTGCGATGAAGATTTATGGTGGAGCCATCTGTAATGGATGGGAAGCCTTAAACCACCCACTCGTTGCGATATTCGCATCGTGTGACGCTTGGTTGTTATCTTACTCTTCTACCACGCTATAATACATCTGTTAACGTGATTTCTAGCCTGGCATGACGCTTGTAAAGGGTCTGAGAGCCAGGGAGTTTCAAGCACGGGTACTCAACAGCCACGCAGTGGGCCCGCGTTCCAATCCCCCTCGATCCTGGATATCCTTTACAGCGAAAGCTGTCATGAGCTCACAACAACAGCCGATTTTGGCTCCGTAGTTATCGGCCGCCGTCGCCGCCGGTGTCCGTAATCGCTATCGCGCAAAATAAGAAAAAAAATCCAATGATAAAAAATTTCTATAGTCGGATGTGATGGGAACCCCAGCCCTCGGCGTGGCATTCAAGGCAGGTGCTTGAAATTCCTTACGTGAAAGTACCCTACACAGGCGTCATGTAGGGCAAGGAATCTGGGTTAACTTAAGTAATATAGAGTGGGAGAAGACTAAAATAACAACCACGCGTCACACAATGTAAAGTGCGCAACGAGTCTGTCGCTCAGTGCTTCCAACCCGTTACAAGAGCTCAGCCATAATGTTTCATCGTCACCAGCCGCCGCACAAAGAAAGTGCAGATGATCGTTTACGTTCTCCGCAGAATGAACAAAAATGGCGTAATGGGTGCTTCCCATTACGCCATTACGACGATGTGTGACGTAGTGGGCACCCTGGAGGTGTACTCGTCCCAAGATAGTCTACAACGGGCTCTAGAAAGGCCGCTTTTCTAAGCCTTCGCTCCCCGGACCGCGGTATGTGGGTATATGCGCCACAGGTGATCGACAGTTTACGAGTATATCTGTCCAGGAATGGCAAGAACAGACACGAAGGAAAGAAGTGTATATTTAAGGGCTCGTTTTATTTGTTAGGCACAATATTAATAAGAACTAACAGACAATGATGCCAAGGTAAGTAGAGGGGATGTTATTAGAAGTAATTGTAATGTAAATGTGAAGAAAGAAAAGTGGACGAAAAGATAACTTGCAACCGGCAGAGACCGAACCTGCGACCTTCGAAAAACGCGTCCGATGCTCCACCACTGAGCTACGGTGGCGGTCATCCTTCCGTCCACTTTATAGGGTATATATGTGCATTTCAATCCCCTATACCCTATACTTACCTTGGCATCATTGTCTGTTAGTTCTCATTAATATTGTGCCTAACAAAGAAAACGAGCCCTTAAATTTACACTTCTTTCCCTCATTCATAGCGAGGGCGTCGTTCTGGCAGACTTGGTGCCTTCAGGTAGTATGAGAGGGATTATTGGTCCGCTGCCAGCTCGCAATAAGATCACGTGATACGTGACGCCAAAATGCAAAGAGAGTGTTCAGTCACCGCAATGGGAACAGGCGGCGCTGACTGACGCTCCCATGTTGACTGACATGGGAGCGTCAGTCAGTATATTGACGCCACCAAATGAGAAAGGAAAAAACTTTCAGAAAAATGTTCCCCCCGCCCGGAATCGAACCTCCGTCTCCTCAGCCCGCGACGGTACGCGCCCGACGCTCTACCGACTGAGCTAAAGGGACAGACGAAAGACATTCTACAAACGCGCCTTATATCTCGCACACAATCTCTCTCGCTCGGTGCTATCTGTTGGCGAGGCCGGGCCGTGCCGCCGTCGGTGAGCGATGAAGAGAAGTAATGCGGCATGACACTTACTAGCACCGATAGAGAACGGTCTCGGAAGCACCGCGTCCGAGATTGCGAGCCGGCGCGCATTCTCGGAGGTCATGGTTAGAGCGTCTCGATAGCAGCAACTAACACTGGCCGCTCTTGCCGGGGAGTCGCCCTAGACGCAGTTATATGCCACACTAATTATGCTCTTAGGCATTCGCTTCGTGTTAGTGTGTGACGGCTCGTTGTCGGAGTAATGTAGCTTCCACATGCACCAATGGTGTTTCGCCGCCGACTATTTTGAGTGCGATAACACCGACTAATAAAACTGCTGCCGTAAGCGGTGCAGAAAGGCAATGATATCGACGGACGAATGTGGTGCCTAGGTGCAGCGGGACGGAGGGCAGTGGGACGCAAAACGCCTGCGCGCGTTCGCGGATCAAGCTCCTCCCGTGTTGCTGAAGCGCAGTGTGGTAGTGTATGCATGAGCACAGGCGTAGGTAACCGCATCACTCGGGAGCGCACGCCGTGCCGTTTCTCTCCTTAAATGACGACGCTTTGATGAAGTGCACAGTACCAGTGTTTATTACGCGCTTGGTGATGTCATCATTGCGCGCGATTCGTGATACGCGCTGTTCAGCGGGTAAATAATGATCATGGGCGTTAGTCGTCCCGATGGAGATGTGCCACTAGGTGTCGACGTGGGTGCATCCACGTCAAACGGTGCTATAGCTGTAAAACACCAATGGACATTGTACAAACTCTCATACTCACTACACAATAAGCACTATATATATACTTCCATGAAAACACCTTTCACTTTCGTGTTATACCGATTCCTATGACGGAGGGATCAGCCATGTTTTTTCTTCTCAGTCATTGTCTAAGGGAGCGAGGAACACGAGCCGTGGCTTCGCGTGCCACTGCCAAGGACCGTCTTCATTTTTTCTCTCTTGAGTTCGCGCTCTCTCCGGTTTTGTTCGCTACCCAAAGGGAGCGCGCTACAACGGCATCATATGGCGTTACGTCACATGACGCTACGCCAGAATTTGTGACGTACATCACACACTTTTGCAATCTGTGATGTCATGATGACGTTATATGATGACGTCATCACGTCATGATTGTTTGCATTACTCGTCCCCGACGCCGCAGGACGGTCGCCACCGACGGTCAAGAGAGAGATGAAGAGGAAAGCCGGGAGGTTAACCAGATATTAGCATCCAGTTTGCTACCCAGCACTGGGGTGGGGAAATAAGGACAAGAAAGAGGGTGTATAGAGAGAGTGAAAAGAAAAGGAAAGGGAAAAAAAAAGCGCAAGCACACGCAGGATAGAAAACACCACGCACAGGAAGCGCGTTCTGGCTAAAGACGTTCAGAAATGCCGGTCGATCGCAAAATATCGTAGTAGCGCTTGCAGGGCCTTCTTCTGGGACAGTCAAATTTCCCGTTTGATGAGGCATCTAAGGCGTTCTCCTTAATAAAAAAAAAAGAAAAACCTTGGACGAGCCGGTGGGTTTAGTTCCATCTATTGGCGTCTACTAAGCTATACGTCCAGCCGTGCTCGTCGTTCGAAGGTGATTTAGAGAATATATGCTGCTCTGTGTACGCGCTGCCACACCCGCAGGAGAACTGAAATTCTTATTTACTCAAAACTTCGCCAAACAAGCGTTTTATTTTTCTTTCTTTTTCTAAACTGAGCTGTTCCCGGTGCGTGAGCGCCGCTCATGTACAGAGGAGGACGCGATTTTACGATTCCGGTTTTGTTTTGTTTTAACCTTCACAGAATGGTTACCAGAATCAAGCTCTTTCTCGACCAAAATGCGAGCTTTGGGCGCGCTTTTAAATTCATTTACTGTGCCGCGTATTCAAAGCAAAGAGAACTCCGCAAAATGAATCAGGGTGGCTTACTTGAAGGGGCCCTGCGACACAAATTAAGCGTGTTGTCTTCATCGCTTCTTCTGGAACTGTGGAATTTACCGACGTCACTGTGCAAGTGGAAACGCGAAAAACAACGCTGTTATAATTTTATTTTAACGGATAAACAACATCAGCATGGGACTAGCGACACGCAACAGCTATTTTTGAGATCGGAAGTGACGTTTCATCACGAGGTAGTGACTACATTGGCCGGGCGTTTTGATTGGTTCGACGCGATAAGTCGCATGTAATCACGGAGCAAGGAAAGAGAGGAGAGGGCACACCCAGCCGGCACGCTAGGCAAAAAGTGTGGAGGAAATGACGTCGTGGCGGCCATATCCAGTGGGCACAATGGCGGCGTTGCTATGGTTACGTGTTGTGCAGTGTAGCTGCTGTAGCGGTTAGCGGCGGCGGCATGTGGGCCGCCGTAGGTCTCGTACTGAACAGTGGCGGACGATATCCATTCTTTGTGCCGCGTTATTAGATACGCAGTGTTCTCCCGGCGGTTATTGTACCTAGCAACGTTTACTAAACCTGTTGTTAGCCACGGGGCCTCAACAGTACGTGAAAGGAGCGCGTATATTCGCCTGCCGTGCAGCCGGATGACGCCGATGAAGTATTCGAAGTGCTCAGTGAAATCGGGTTTTCAGGCACCATGACAAAACGGAACCACGACGAACGCCTTGCAGGTCAGTGACGGTTGTGCAGTGTTCCTGCTTGTGACAACGGACGAAACATTTGTAATCCGCTAGACGAAATGAGGACACCATGTGCACATATGTAGTTTCGTGTTCGAAATGTGTACAGTAAGAACTTGCTTGTGCGCATTAAACTACCTTTTCTGTGGCGCTTGCTATGCTCGCCCCTAGCAGTGGCGGCGCAGAACTGCCGCCGCCATAGTTCTGCGCAATGGATACGAACGGCATAGAACCGCGGTTACGCGAAGAATAGAGACTAACTTCGGAGCAACAAAGTCTATATAAGGACCGAATTGTAGTACGCGCGTTGCTTATAAATGTACCGTGCTTGTAATCAGCCCTGCCATTTTAAAAACACTGCTTTATTCGAGGCTCTGACATACTAATGTTCGAAGTTTGAAAAACAGTGCGTAGACGAAAACGTGCTCTATTTCCGGAAAAAGACGTAATTCCATTCCGATTCCATTCCGTGCAAAAGGCGCTTAATTCCATTCACATTCCATTCCTCCAAGCGTTGTCCCCATTCCATTCCCATTCCATTCCGGGGTCGCGAAAATGTGGAATAATTCCGGAGTCATTCCAATCACGGAGTGGCAACTCCGCAAAATTACACCATCTCCCGCTAAAGGGAACCGTGTGTAGATGTGAAGCAGCGGGCGCTAACGCTTACACTGGCGGCGGCGTTGACGCTGGCACTCATCGCAACGTTGCGCAGGAGAGAAAACTGGGGAGGCGCAAAGCACCCAGTGATGGAGCGGTGTTTCCTATTGGAACATGTCAATCGCTGCTAATGGGCAATGAGAGACAGAAGACTCCGACTGGACACAGAGACCCGCTGTCCGCTTTTAGTTAACGCGCACGCTGCGAATTTTTATTGTTCAACAATGCACAGGAGAAATCTCCCACCGGCACCACCTTGCAGGTCGAAATCCATTGCCATATATACGGAGTGGCCAGTGAACGGTTGTGCAGCGCGAGCAGTCGGTTTTTGCAACCAAGAAACTCGCTAGCAGACGCTGCCTGCGTCGGCGTCGCGAGGCGAGAGAGGGGGGAGCGTAGGAGAGGAGAGAGAGGAGGGGACGCGCATGCGCAGTGGGGAGTGTGGACGCCGCGGGCAGGGATGACTAGAGGAGATAGGCGGAAGCGTAGAAGAGGAGAGAGAGAGAGGGGGGGGGACGCGCATGCGCAGTGGGGAGTGCGGACGCCGCGGGCAGGGATGCCTAGAGGAGAGAGGAGGGGAGGCGCATGCGCAGTGAGGGTGTGGTTGCCGCGAGGAGGGATGCCTAGAGGAGAGAGAGGGGGGAAAGGGTTTTTTTATTTTTTGAAAGGGTTTGCGCATGCGCAGTAAGGGTTGTCACGCCGCACACCGGATTAAGCTCCGCCATAAGATGCTTCAGATCTAAAAATAATGATGAAAATTGAAGCTCGGAAACTAATGTTATTATTGTCATCAAAGTTAAAAAGTTGAGCAGACGACGCCAAGAAACGTTCCCTTTTACATTTCACTCTCCCGCTGACATCAAAGGCTGTTTCCAGTCATCGCGCTTGTCATATAGGTCCATACCAGAAGACTCACCTCGTGGTGGCAGTTGTTCAGCGCCCCTAGCGTCGTTTTGTAATTGTTTTGAAGATGCTATATTTAAAAACAGAACTCCTTTCGTATCTGAGGAAGTTTAAGTAGTGCTTTTCTAATTTTTTAGCGCACAATAGCATGACCTGCTGGGCTTTTATGAGTATTACATGCATGGAGGAAGGTAAAGGTCATGAGAGGCCCTGACGCCACTCTCTGTGAAGCCGTGGTGAAGCCGGAAGTCGGCCATATTGACTGGGCAGATTCTCCTCTCTTGTTTACATGTGACAAGCGAAGTAGAAGGCGCGTTTCCCTCTCCGGCTCGAAAACCACGTGGGCTGCACGGCACGCAACCCACGGAACGGGACTTAACACGATGGGCCAGAGCGATACCGTTGGCGCAATCATCGCCCACTCATCATCATTCGCCCACTCATCATCATTCACTTCGTGGATATGGCGTGATTTTTGCTTCTGTCATCGTCGGCGACTAGGAGGCATATTCGAAAAAAGCGCTTGTCCAAGTTGTGATGCGTATTGACGGCAGGGGTTGCCGTTGGCGCAACAGGGCGGGTTGCCGTTGCGCCAAATTGGCTACTTTTCGACCCCGTCTGGCGACAAAAATTTGCAGGTGGCGCCATGGCTATTCTCTGGCTACTTTTAAAGCGCTGATTTGGCGCATTAAGTAGCCATTTTTTCTCATTTTTGCAGGCAAAACACATTGTTTTTAAGCTTTTCTCTAGCTTCAGCGGATATGTACGGTCGTCCTCCACCCACCAGTAGGCTGGTGCGCATCGAGGCACCCTTAAGCGACGCTTAGCGCGTCTCCAAATACGGAGTGGCGAAGTTGCGTGCATGGTGACGAACACGTGGCCAGCTCGGTGCTCAAGCTTCCCGCCATCTATTGTGATGCTACGCGCAAGTTTTACGAATAATTCTGATGCGCAGTGCCTGTTCTCATGTAAATGGGAAAACAGACATCTGCAACAAAATTTAGCTGGCCTGTTCATCTACGATCAGAAGTTGGTCGGCAGCTTCAACGAAATTCTGTTTCAACCTTACATGTTCTTTCTGACTTGCTGGCTGGAATATTCTAATATAATATTGTGTCGGGCAAGAACTCATATTTTCTACATAAAATATATGCACGCGTAATGAATTTATTATAATTCGTTCACTTAATTTATTTCCAACTTATCGGTGGCTTTCTATGTTCTTACTTATTCAAAATGGTATTATTTATTGATAAAGACTAAAGAATCTGCTCATAATACCACTTGTGTTCCACTTGGCTACAAATCTGGCGATAATATTAAATGGCATGGCTACTTTTGGCTACTTTTGGCTTGAGTTCTGGCTCCTTTTCAAGTCGACCCAACGGCAACCCTGATTGACGGTGACGCGATGATTGTGTTCACTGCAAGTTTCCGTCTACGAACTTGCACGCCATCTCTCATCCGTCCGTCCTTTGCACTAGTCGGCGACTTCAACGTAGACATTATGGACCTTACGACCTAGCTTCTCCCACTCCTCATCACTCACTTCGTGGGGATGCGTGGATTTTTTTCTTTGAAAGCAAGCAACCACCTACACGGCGAAAAACCCGTGATACATCGCATGTGTGCCGTCCGCGCAATATTTGTACAACGACTCAAGAAACCTGGCACATACCGGCTGGGTTTGTTATGCAGCTTCTTCATTTTTAGCGGGAACGGAGGTGAGCAGTGGCGCTTGCCCAATTTGAATGGCACATACCCGCTAGGAGCTGCGTTACGCTCCGAAGGGTTTGACCTCGACGTTAAACAGCTCCGCTATCAAAATTGATCAATGCTCATGCCGAAGCACTGTTTAGAAATAAAAATCATAGCAGTGTGCTTCACATATCAGTAGTACGGTGTATTTCGCTAGACTATAGCCTGTGGTCAGTAATAAGACCCTGAAAGGCGACGCGAATATCACTCCGAGTCCAACTCAGGGTCGAAGCTCCAAGGGAATGAGCAGTTGTAGGATGGAGGTGAACTTGCGAAAGAGATTCTCGGTGATTCTATTTCTAAGTATACTAAGTCGGCGGCTAAACAAAAAGAAGTGATACTTTGTTTTTCAATCCTCAAAAAAAAGAAAGAAAGGGGGGGGGGGGGGGGGCAAGATGAACGAGCAACAAAACAGATGAGAAACGGCCTCACGCCAGGCATGTTTGTGTAAAATGCAGTGAAAGCTCGTAAATTCTTATTACACGGGACAGGAAGAACTGAACGAATCAACCGAACGCTGAATCATTGGAAGTAGCAAGAAAACAATAAATAAATGTGTATTAAATCAATGCACTTTCATTTTATTGAACAATATGTAAATGCAGTAATTAATTTGCCTAAGAGGAAGGAAAAGGCCGAAATCTTCGTCATTTGCGACTTTGCTCAGAATGTGAACGCGGTAAGACCACCGTGTCTTAAGGGGGCCCTGCAACACTTTTTGAGCATGCTCAGAAAACGCTGCTGATCGGTAGTCCAGGCTCTCGAGAACACGCGAGCCAAATATTATAGCGCAGCACGCGGCGTGGAATTTCACAATAAATTCTCAAAGTCAACCAGAAATTGCTTTCTCTTCTCTCGACAAATGACGTTGCGTACCTAAAAATCACTCGTCACCGATGAGAGATTTTTTTGTATCAGCCATTGGCTGATTTGAGCATGGCGCGCTCGGTAGTTACAGAGGCCGCCGCGGGAGGCCGCGACTTGTCCACGCGTGCGCGCGCGATCGCAATGAAAATTGGCGTATTCGAACAAAAAAAGAAAAGGAAAATCGCTCAAGATCACAAGGCGCGCGTGACGTATTTTCTTTCCCCGTGCCATCCCTCCCTGCTTAGCTTCCAGCGCTTTCGACAGGACGAGAGAAGAGAGAATGCAATTGCAGCGTGCGAGAAATCTTTGTAACTCCACTCGTACTGGACGGATTCCGTACCTTTTGGCGGCAATGAATTCGTGAGGCAATAAGCCCTTTAGTGAATCCATTCCATGGCTACTTGGAAAAATTAATCCAGAAAAATAGGCTCTGAAATAATACGCTATTACGTACCAACAACGCGATTGTGGATCGCGACAACACATTTCTGAAAGGCCGGGGTCGTTTGGGCCTGCCCGTGAACGCCGTTTTCGTTTCTTTGCGTCGCACAGAAGCTGCGCTTCGCGCTTGGCGTGCTCCGAGGATCGTCCGAATTAACCCAGTTGTGGCCAACTATGACCGAATTAAGGAGTGTTTGATGTTATGAAGCTTTAGATACACTGGCCGGGACCGAAGAACACGTCCGATTTATGCTATTTTCCCGAATGAACGAGTGCCGAATTAACCGAGCTTTTATTGTATTCAGAGAACGAATCTGGCACCGTATACTGTGGTCAGAGATACAAGATGCTTCCATACTCAGCAAAGCTAACTACACCGGTTTATGTGTATTTACATTTGCATTTTAAATAAATATGCATGATTTGCGCATTCGCGGTGAAGAAG
>JALIZH010015984.1:0-36254 GCA_030522465.1 Rhipicephalus appendiculatus | reverse complement strand
TCCGGTATATATATATATATATATATATATATATATATATATAGGTTCGGTCCCCTGCCGGTGGCAAGTTATCTTTTCGTCCACTTTCCTTTCTTCACATTTACATTACAATTACTTCTAATAGCTTCCCCTATACTTTCCTTGGCATCTTTGTCTGTTAGGTCTCATTAATACTGTGTTTAAAGCAAACGAGCCCTTAAGTTTACAATTCTTTCCTATATATATATATATATATATATATATATATATATATATATATATATATATATATATATATATATATATATATATATATATATATATATATATATGGGAAAGAAAAAGAAAAGCCTTTTTTTCAAAGCCACGGAATCTATTGAAGAACTGTTACGTGTCGACGTGTTTTTCATCTGATTATTATTATTATTATTATTATTATTATTATTATTATTATTATTATTATTATTGTTATTATTATTACCTCTTTCTGCCTTTGCCCTAGTGCCTCAGGGCAAGGGCAAGTAAGTTTACCTAATGTAGGCAAATGAACTTTCAACCCGGTTATCATCCCTCACTTCTTTCTGTTGTCTCTCTATGAATCTCTCTGCACCTCTCTCTACGCCACATTTCATAGAAATGCTGCGCACATTTCATGTACGTCTTTAAAATCTTCAGTAATAATAAGCAGCGAAAGAAACAGGAACACAACCACATTATGTCTATAGCATTCTGACAGTGGTGTTATGCGAACCAGCAGTGAAAGCATATTGATCGCTCGATAAGAAGAAAAACGAATAACAATTGATAAGGGCTCTGGGCAGATGCACAAGGCTTCGCGTCACAAAGATTCGCCCTATAGAGAACAGTTGAGACCACTTAAAATAATTATACGAGCCTCACTGTAAGTATTGCATCGACTTGAAGCGTCACCTTTAGGGGAAAAATAATAAGTGATTATATCAAAATATCGTGCAGTTTCATCAGTCTCAACAGCGCCAGTTGAGCTTCGAAAGTTGGGTATTGACTATATGAAAGACCTTGAAGGCTCAAACACATATCATTCCCTACACTGTTAAAAATCTGGACCCCTGTTTACGTAAGAAGCTGAAGGTAAAGTGTCGCCGAATACTTTTCCTTTTCCAAATTATTACAATTTCCTTAAACGGAGTCTCCTTGAAAATCTTGTACGTGATGTCTCTTAAAGACGTTATACGTAATGTCTCCTCGGAACGTTGTACGTAATGTCTCGTAGAAACGTACGTAATGTCTCCGTATGAATGCCTTACGTAATGTTGCCTAGAAATGTTGTACGTAATGTCACCCGAGGAATGCTGTATGCAATGCTCCTTGGAAATTTCGCATGTAATGAGGAACATGATATGCGCCACACAGTGATTTTGTTGCGTAACAGTCACCAATGCACACAACTTGACACCACACTGTGCCTAAAAAGTAGTAATAATGAGTGCTGTGTGGTGAAGAAAGTAACGGTGCCTTACATGCAGCTACCGCAATGGTTATTGACTCATGCCAGCAGCAGCTGCTACTTAGCTACGAAGTTGTTGGAGAGTGGATAAGCACATTACTTAGTGATTGCGACAAAAATTTACATGGATGCTTAAAAAAACAGTCACGAGGAAAGACATACATGAACACACTGCCCCTGTTGACACGTATGTCGGGCTACAAGTGAGATTGTATTTTGTCGGTTACTTCATTGACAACTCAAGTGTCCTGGCACCACATAAAAATTGTATGTAGTTTGGCTTTATGAAGCCGAGGGTCTGACAAAATCTCATCTGGTCAGGATGGAACTGGTGCAAATATAGTTGGACGCCAATCATAAATAGCCTGGTAATACAAGAACACATATTGCTGTTCAGCCATAACAAATAAATTGGCAGACCAAATATCATGACACTTTTAGCCTCATATACGTTTCAACAGGGGCTATGTGTGCATGTATGTCTGTCCTGATGATTTTGTTAAACATCCAGTGGAAATTTTTGTCGCCATCACTGCATAATATATCTATCCTCTCTCTAACAACTTCTTAGAAGCAAAGTAGAAGCTGCCGCTGGCATCAGTCAATAACCATTGTGGTAAATGCAAGTATAGCCCCATGACTTTCTTCACCACACAACACCTATAATACAGCTTTTTAAGCACAGTGTGGTGTCATATTGTAAAGCAACAAAATGCACTATTTGGCGCATATATTCCTCAGCAAATGTTATAGCATTCACTGTGGTTCCTACAATGTGCGCGACAGCGGAGAGCTGTGGCAGGAAGCATGCATACATACAACTTCTTGCCAAGTAAACAGTGAACATCCAGCTGCTCTGAACGTACAAAGATGGGGTTTATTCTGCCAAACTGTACAAATATACCGTTCGCACCCTGGCTCATCTGGAAAGAGAAGAAACGAAAAAGATCGGGACAACTGAACCAAAAGAAAGAAGGCAATCTGTGTCATAATTGAATTTTGCATCTACCTTGCAAAATCAAACGAATCACAAGGCAGCATGTTTTGAGTTTTGATGCATGCACAGCATGCTCTAACTCATAAAAGAAGACAGGGCATGTGTTCCTAAAACTCTTGCACCAGTGAATAAATGTAGTCTTCACAGAAAAAAAAAGACAAATGACTTCTGCGCAGACGACATTCCAGCCACGAAGTGCTGGGCACTGTTGCGGAGATAATACTTCGGTGTGCTTGGATAGTATGTTGGCATGCATGGGCAACATCTCAGCAACAGAACCCAAAGCTACGTGGCACTAGCATCAATCAAACTGTTCCAGGACACGCTGCGGAGCGTTCGTGTTAAGCTTGCTCACGATTGTACAGGCATCTAACTACACGGGCACAAGTGAGAGTGCACTTTACATTCTGTGGTACCTTTGAAGTACTTCCGAAACCATATGACTTATTAAAATGAGGCTGAGAAAGAAAGAAAACAGAATGAATGGCCGAAAAAAACCAAATAATGTAGGGCCACACTAGCCCTAGCTACGGAACATAAAATGAAGGCCTAAATGCTGCCATTACACAGTAACACTCAGGCTCCTAGCAAAGTTTTTGCAGAATGCTAATGAAGACAATGGTGCTTAATGATTGGAAGCTCTTGTTTCCCATATATCCTAAAAAAACACACTAAATCATTTGTCAAATCTGAAACCCTACTTAGGAGTGACTCTACAAAATAATACTCCACCTCAGAACAGAGAAAACTGAAGCTGATCTCTTATGTATTCATCCTTGGCACTCTTTTGTCTAGATTCGCACAAAACATCGCACAGTATATAGAGGCCCTTGGCAATAAGATCTGATGTTACTGAGTATCTTTTTTTTTCCTAAATTTTATCACTAATGCTAGGTATTTAATTTATGTAGTTCATAATTACAACTAAACTGAGGCTTTAATTGCCCACCAACAAAGCAAAGTACTCTCCCGAAAGTTAACCTTCGCAGAAAAAAAGCAAACTTTTGCCCCTTTTTTCTGTACATCTCAACAATATAGGTAGAACCAATGCAGCGATAGAGCTCAGTAATTATTATTACATTAAATTTTATTGGCGCAAGGGCATCTGAGGCCAAAGAGCGCCAGTACTAGTATTATGTCTCTTCAGGTTATTAGTCTAAAGTAATTTAAAATAAATGCTGTGCAGGGCATATCTACAAAATTTATTAAAGTACGTTGCGTCTAAAATGAGTGTTACTCTGTTAAAAGGCCTTCAATTCTTTGACTGCAGTCTCATGGTAGATGATTCGGCAAGGTCCGAGACCCTCACTGCCCAGTCCTTGCTTGAGCAAAAACTGCGAAGGCTCAGACATACATTTTGAGCAACAGGTGGTACCTCACACGTGAGGCCCAGCCTGGTGACTAGGATGGAATGATACCATTGCTAAAAAATTAACTTTGGCAAGATAACTAAAAAGTCTCTTAAGGTTAAACATTGAATCGATTGATAAAAATAGCGCTGGATGAGGTGGAATACGATAACGGTAGAGCTCCCTAAAATGAGTCAGCCGCTCTTGGTGAAGTCCGGGGCATTCAATAAGGACATGTAAAACGGTTAGATTTTCTCCACAGTGTATACATGTCGGTGGATCAGTCCCAGTGAGAAGGTGTTTATGTGTGGCATAAGTGTGGCCTATCCTGAGCCGTGCTATGGTTACTTCTTTGAATCTGTTGAGTTTTTGTGGGATAACCTTTCTTAGTTGCGGTTTTACTAGGTGGAGCTTGTTGTCGACTTGTTTGTCCCATTCAGCTTGCCAGTGGCTCCGTAGCCCTCTACGAACAACAGGTTTTAGATCCACACCCGGAACAGAGCTTATATCTATAATGTTCCGACTCGCTGCTTCTCGGGCATTCTTGTCAACTATTTCATTGCCCGCTATCCCAGAATGACCTGGTACCCAGCATAGGACAATAGAAAGCTCTAGGTTGTAGGCCGCATGAATCTGATTAAGAAGCTTGTTGAAAACAGGGTTCTTGCTGTACTTGCCACAAGACAGGGCAGTAACAACGCTCAGAGAGTCTGTGTACACTACAGACCTTTGTATTTTGTGTTGTACAATGTGCTGAATAATAAGCAGGATACCATACGCTTCAGCCGTGAAAATGCTGGTATGCATGTGCAAGGTTTTGGTATCAGAGAAGTTTTGGCCGTAGGCTGCACAGGATACGGATGTTTGATTTTTTGAGCCATCAGAGAAGAAGGCGGCTGAACGATATTTGTGCTCAAGGGCCAAGAAATGTTGTTCAATGAGCGCATTGGGGCAGGTTTTCCTTTTGAGCTCTTTAAAGGACCAGTCACAAGCTACCGGACACTGCTGCCAGGGAGGAACGATTTCAGCGTGGTCACTTTCCTGTAAATCCGCGAAACGAATTCCAAGTTTTTCAACAACTGGTTTTATTGCCAACGGAAACGGTGGTGCGATAGAAGGACGGTTTATGTATAGCTGAGTTGTGGAGACATCATTCAAAAGTGCTTTGCATGGGTGCTGCTTCAGGGACATGATTCTTATTGCATAGGTGACTCCTAGATATGTGCGCTGATAGTCCAGCGGCCACTGATCCGACTCTACATAAAGACTTTGTACAGGGCTGGTACGAAATGCTCCAAGTGCCAGGCGCATACCTAAATGGTATACAGGGTCCAATATTTTGAGTGCCGTCTTTGAAGCTGACTGGTATACTATGCAACCATAATCGATGCGCGACAGAACCAGGCTTCTAAACAGAGATATGAGACAATACCTGTCTGTGCCCCACGATTGATGAGATAAAATCTTTAAAATGTTCATGGTCTGAAGGCATTTTAGCTTCAATTGTTTTATGTGCTGGATGAAGGTGAGCTTAGCATCAAAAACTACACCGAGGAATTTTTGTTCTTTTGCAGTGACTAAGCTTTGTCCATTCATTAGTATGCAAGGGTCAGGGTGTATACCTCTTCGTCTGGAGAACAGTACACAAGTAGTCTTGTCAGTGTTAAACTTAAAACCATTTTCGTCAGCCCATTTCGCAAGGCGGTTGACACCTAGCTGTATCTGGCGTTCGCATATAGTCAGGTTACACGATTTAAAACTGATTTGGATGTCATCCACGTAGACTGAATATGATATCGCAGGTGGAATAACAGAGCGAAGAGAGTTCATTTTTACTATAAAGAGTGTGCAGCTTAATACCCCTCCTTGTGGTACTCCATTTTCTTGAAGAAACGTGCGCGATAATACACTGCCTATTCTTACACGAAACTTCCTTTCAGATAGGTAATCTCTTAAGATGTAAATCAACCTGCCGCATATTCCGAAGGACGATAAGTCTTGTAGGATTCCGTATCGCCAGGCAGTATCATACGCCTTCTCAAGATCAAAGAAAACAGAAAGACAGTGTTGCTTATGTACAAATGCGTCGCGTATATATGACTGGAGGAGGACAAGATTATCAGTTGTGGACCTAGCTCTTCGGAAGCCAGATTGGCAAGGGTCCAATATACCGTTGTATTGTAAATAATAAACTAAACGCCGGTTAATCATTTTTTCGAACACTTTGAGTAGGCAGCTTGTGAGTGCAATAGGCCTGTAACTATTCACCGAGGAAGGATCTTTGCCCTGTTTGAGGATTGGTAGGACTGTTGCCTCTTTCCAAGCAGAGGGTATATTGCCAGTATCGAACATCTTGTTGTAAAGACCTAAAAGGCAGTTTAGGGTTTCGCCGGGGAGATTTTCGATCATTTCATAGGTAATTGTGTCAGAACCAGGGGATGAACTTCCACAGGAACCAAGGGCAAGCTTCAGTTCATGGAGTGATAGTGGTTGATTGTATCCATCTGATAGAGGTTTGTTCGGACGCAGAGGTACACTTTCAGCTACGCTTTTATGGTGTAGGAACTTAGCGGTATAATTTTCTGAGCTTGATATTTTCTCGAAGTGTTCGCCAAGAGTGTTTGCTTGTTTTTCTATTGTATCGCATGAGTCATTGACCATAGGGAAGGGATTCGGCCGGTTTCCTTTGAGTTTATGGACCCTATTATACACCTTGCTGGCATCTGTGTAAGAGTTTATTGAAGATATGTAGCGCGTCCAGCTTTCCCTTTTGGCTATACGACGGATACGCCTGCCATTTGCTTTGCAACTTTTGAAGTGTACCAAGTTTTCTACTGTTGGGTAGCGAGAAAAAATGCTCCATGCTTTGTTTTGGCGTTTTTTAGCAATTTCACAATCCTTATTCCACCACGGCTTCGCATTGACTTTATTAGCGCTAGATTGAGGTATGCACTTTTTGGCTGAGGTGAGGATATATTCAGAGATATAGTTAGCCATCTCTTCTACATCTAGGTGGTCCACCTCTTCGAGGCGAAGTATGCATAGCTCTCTAAATTTCACCCAGTTTGCACCGCGAAGGTTCCATTTTTTAGGGTAAGCTGGTCCGTCATGCCACTGTCTCGTTTCTAAAAGAGTAGGAAAATGGTCACTCCCATATGGATTATTAATAACTTTCCAATGTAGGTAAGGTAGAAGTGACGGTGACCCGATGGCTAAATCTATGCATGAATATGTATTGTGTGTGGTATTGTGGTATGTCGGCTCTGCCTTGTTGAAGAGACAGGCTCCAGATGAGAGAAGAAAATTTTCTATTGCGAGACCTCTCGTATCACATCGAGTATCGCCCCATAACGCACTGTGAGCATTAAAATCTCCAATTAAAACATATGGTTCTGGAAGCTGGTCAATCAGCTTTTCAAACTCTATTTTGTCGAACCTTTCGCCGGGGGGTATATAGATGGAGCAAACAGTTATCAGATGATTGAATAAAATAGCCCGAACAGCCACAACCTCGAGAGAGCTTTGTAGGGCAATGTGCTGGCATGGAACGGTCTTTTGCGCAATGATTGCTACACCTCCTGATGAGTTGCCACTATTTCGATCTTTACGAAAAACCACGTATTGATTTAAGAAATTCCTATGAGTTGACCTTAAATGTGTTTCTTGAACACAGAACACTCTTGGCTGATAGTCATTTAGTAAGTCTTTGACGTCATCTAGGTTATGAAATAGGCCCCTGGCATTCCACTGTAGTATTTGTGTGGGCATATTGAAGAAAATGTATGGGTTCTGTGTTCAGATGCACGTGTTAAGGATATCTATGTATGTGTGCAAGGGAGGTAACCCTTCAGGTTACCGATCCCTTTGGCGGAGCAGTTACGGGATGTTTTCCTTTCTTATTGCGCTCCAAGGAGCGCTGATCTTTGGGCGTCGACGACGCTGGTGTTCGTCCGTCGACCTCCATAGCCTTCTCTGAGGCACTGGAAGATCGAGGACCGGGCACCGAGACTTTCGTCTCCTGCCTTGGAGTTCGGATCAGCTTTGGGACCTGTGGCACCAAAGTCTGAGGACCTGTCTTCGAAGTTGATGGCAGAGCAGCAGCAGCTGCCACCTGAGGGGTGGGCAAATTGACTACCGGGCCACTGCTGGCGACCGCGGTAGATTGCCGAGACATTTGTGACGCTGCCCCCCGTCGCGCCACCTCGGCAAAACTGGTGTGATCAAGGTATGAGAGTCGCTTCCTTGCTTCATGAAATGTGATGTTTTCTTTTACTTTTAGGGAAATGATTTCTTTTTCTATCTTCCATTTAGGACATGTTCTGGAGTAGGCTGGATGGCTTCCATCACAGTTCACACAATGTGCGGATGAGTCGCAAACGTCGGATGTGTGTTCATTGGAACTGCATTTAGCACATGTCTGCTTTCCACGGCAGGTCTGGGATCCGTGCCCGTATCGCTGGCAGTTATAGCACCGCCGAGGATTTGGGATGTACGGCCTCACACGAAGTTTGATGTACCCTGCATCTAGTGTGCTAGGGAGGACACTTGTATCAAAGGTTAGTATGATGTGCTTTGTGCGGATTTGCTCATTATTTCTACGGATTAGGATTCTTTCCACTTTTATAACATTTTGATCCCGGAGACCGTCTAGAAGTTCTTCATCGCTAAGGTCTAAGAAGTCGTCTTCAGAGATTACGCCACGGCTCGTGTTCATTGTTCGATGTGCAGACATAGTGACTGCTACGTCACCTATGCATTTTAAGTCATTCATTTTCTCAAATTGGTCTTTGTCTTTCAGTTGAAGAAGTAGGTCACCGTTGCTCATCTTTGTGGCCTTGTAGCCTGGTCCGATTGTATTTCCGAGGCATTTCGCTACCAAGAAAGGGGACAATTTGCGAGCACTTGTGCTGCCCTCACTATGAATTACGTGGTACTTCGGAAAGTTGTCACTGTTCTTTTGGAAAAAAAATTGAAAAGTTGCTTCGGTGCGCCCTCTTTTCTGAGGGCGATCGTCGACAAAAGAAGCCTGTTTAGCCATAAGAGAAGTGAATGTGTTCGGCAACAGCGCCAACCGCCCACCAAGGAGCCCAACAAGGGGACGCGGCTAAACTTGAAAAGTTCGCACAACGCCAGTAGTACGCTATCACTATAACCAAATATGTGTAGCCAAGGTTGGGCACCCACACAAGGTTAACCCTCGCCGCCTGGAAAATTGGAAGTGAATAGAAGAGAGAAGAGGACAGGAAAGAATAAAGAGAGAGAGAAAGACGAAGATGTAGGGAGAGAAGGAGACAGGAAAAGGCGACTGCCGATTTCCCCTGGGTGGGTCAGCCCAGGGGTGCCGTCTACGTGAAGCACGGGCCAAAGGGGTGTGTTCCCTCCGCCGGGGGGCCTTAAAGGTCCAATCACCCGGCGTCGGCTCAACCCCCAGGATCCCCTTTTCCCCGGACACGGCTGAGCCACGCACGGCGAGGCGTGGGAGGAGGTCGAAACCCCCCCGTTAGCTCGGGTCCGTGGTGTCGCCACACACCAAACGCCTGCTTGCGCAGACGCCCCTGCGGGGCAGAGCTCAGTAATGAAAAATTATTTAAACAGTCAAAATGTTACCAACAGCATATATTTAAGACATGGCAACTAGTGAAGCTTGCAATCGTGCACTAAAAAGAACAAACATCCACAGAAGCTCAGACGCCCCTGGCTTTAAACACTGTGCTTCTCAGGATCAGGGAGCTTGCATTATGCATATTTCAGTAGAAAAGTTTTTGAAGTGCTTCATAAAGAATGGAACTCTGTACAGTGAAAAAAGTTAGTCGGACAGCTTGATGGGGGGAAAAAACGTTTTCACTTGTTTCAATAGTTTTGATCATCCTACTTTCACTGAGGAAGGACTAAAAAATATATGATAAAAAAGCAAATGAAAAAGGCATCTCAATGAGAAACAGTGACAAAAGAAATCATGTTCGATTGAGTGATTTTTTGTCTGTCTTTGAGTGGCTGTCCCACATGAAAGTGCAGTCGGCTGCAGCCATTAACAGGACATAGCTTCAGGCATGCTTTCACCCACTTCTCTTTACTGTTAAAGCTATTGAAAAATTTAGTGTATTTCTTGCCACCATTCTGGAAAAAAATTTTCGCTCTATGTATTGGGCTTCATTCTGAGGGCAACACATATCACATCTAAGTTATGTTTCAAATTTGTTGTCTAGGGGTTTGCGTACTGAATGCAGGAAAAAAAAGTGACTTTTTTTCTCCAAAAGGAGCAGTCACACACTTTTAAAGGGGCTGTGTAAAGAGAACCATTGAAGCACGATGAATTTGACTGCAGTGACAACTACACCACAGGGGCCTGCGAGGCTGTAAACATGCTTACGAACTCACTGCCATGGGGGCGATTTCATTAGCAGTGTTAGTGAGTTCCCGGGCTTGTTGGAAAAGAAGCTGGCTTCATTCAAAGGTGACAAGAGAGCGACAGGATTGCTTCAAGTGACCACTGAGGCAACTTGTAAACAGCAGAAAGCATGCGACGTCCAAAAAGTGCGAGAATTCCATCGTAGAGGCTGTAATGAAGTCCAAAGCCTTGGTTCTTTATTTGAGCTCAAGTGTGTAAATGGTGAGTGCCCTTCTGAAAACATTTCTTTTGGGTACAAGTCACATCACGCTGATCCAACCGGCCACATTTTAGGCGACCCAGAACAACAGCATGAAGTGTACCCAACTGTGCGACTGTTTGAGCAATATGACAAGCACTTGCTATTACATACTGTCTCCTGTGTTGGATCTCCTTATAATATAGGTGCAATAAGTCCCTCGAATGGGTGAGTAAAACAGTAAATAGTGCACATTTAGACTGAGACGGAGAAAGCAACACGGCACCAGTGCTAACTATAACAAATGTTTATTTGAAACTGTAGAAAAATACATATGGACAGAAATAGGTGAAGTGAGTGCGCATGTCACACAGGTATGACAGCAAACTATCTGAAATCGGCACAAAGGAATGAAAGTTCCTTTTCGCACAAACTAACAGATAGTGTACAAACACACCTTGTGCACAATGTTCAATCAATTCGGCTTGAATTATCTCGGGACTAACTTTTTTAATTTTTGACAATCCTGTCAAATTCCTCAAATTCATGTTGACCCCCCACATGAGACGAATAGCACGGCTAGAGCCCTGCCTTTGTGTTTTCCTCATTGCCACAGTGCTATCTAAAATGATCCTTAAGTTATATAGTTGAGTGGCCACTGTAGAACTTTCCACAACTCAACGAGATCAGATACACTGGGTGATCAGGACATCTCATGAACTTAGATCTATGTTTCTTTCAGCACATCACTGGTGGCTTCTTCCCAAGCACACTAATTTTGCGAAGGCTGAGAAGTCCTTGAGGGGCACTAAACACAACAGATACGTCAAAGCAACCAGCAATTTTCATGAGATTATGAGCAATCTCATGCATGTAGCCACTACATTACGTTTCCTGCCAGTGCGCTTGATGGTGCGCGCGCACTGATAGGATGATTTGTGAAGTGAACTTCTTGCCACTCGTTACTTGAAATCATTACTTGAAAGACGTGATGCAAAGTTAGAAATGAGAAGAAACAAGCAGAGACAGAAAGAACGCCAAACAATAAATCTAGCATAGCAAGAAGCAAAAGCAATAAAGCGCACGTCTTTCAAGTAACGATACACCAACTGGCCCAACAAAATGAACTATTAAGCTTCATTTCTTCTACAGTGGGCCCTTTCCAGTCTGTTTCACCTTCTACTCAGGCTGAGGACTACGCACGCTTGATCACTTTCGCTTCTTGCCGTGCTAGGTTTTTGGTTGGCGTTCTTTCTGTCTCTTCTTGTTTCTTCTCATTTCTAACTTTGCGTCACATCTTTCAAGTAACTTTCCCTGCTATTTTAAATAAATATTTATGTATACGAGCGCCATAGCCGAGCAGGTTGCCATAGCTTTAGCGATGACGGACCCCTCGCACACCAGCGTTTTCAGACTCCCGCGCCGCCATTCGGGCTTACGAAACCGGCAATATCGCGCGTGAAGCAGCCCACATTTTATAAACACGCAAGCACACGGGCTCGCACTACCTCTCTTGGTTCCCTGCCCACATGGGAAAAGACATCCACTCAAGGCAACCCAACCTCAACGAAATGGCTCATGACCGAGCGCGAGAACTGACCCGCCGCGACGATCAATCAGCCACCGGAGAGTTGGGCCCAGACATACAGTTCAACGACCCCTTACTAACCTATCACGAAATCACATCTCACTATCGATTCGGCAGAAGCCAATACCCCATACCACATACAAAGCTCGAACGCGCGCAAGCGGTCGCCTTTCGCATGCTACAAACGAGATCGTACCCATCACGGGCCCGACTCAGCCTTTACAACTCGGACATCACTCCACAATGCCCAGATTGTGCAGAAGTTAACTGTACACTCTCGCACATGCTCTGGCAATGTCCCGCGTTACCTCAGGGGCCTCTCACCAGTGAGTCCGACTGGGAAGAGGCACTCAGGAGCTCTGAGCTCCACCACCAACTAAAGGCAGTCCAGAGGGCCCAAGAACTGGCGGAACGCCTCCACGTTCCCGCCCCGACTCGGGCGTCGCCTACGGTAGCGGCTGCAAGGGTGTCCCTCATGGATCGCCCGGCAGCTTAAGCTCCACAGGACCTTTAAATAAAGTTCGCTGGCTGGCTGGCTGGCCGGCTGGCTGGCTGGCCGGCCGGCCGGCTGGCTGGCTGGCTGGCTGGCTGGCTGGCTGGCTGGCTGGCTGGCTGGCTGGCTGGCTGGCTGGCTGGCTGGCTGGCTGGCTGGCTGGCTGGCTGGCTGGCTGGCTGGCTGGCTGGCTGGCTGGCTGGCTGGCTGGCTGGCTGGCTGGCTGGCTGGCTGGCTGGCTGGCTGGCTGGCTGGCTGGCTGGCTGGCTGGCTGGCTGGCTGGCTGGCTGGCTGGCTGGCTGGCTGGCTGGCTGGCTGGCTGGCTGGCTGGCTGGCTGGCTGGCTGGCTGGCTGGCTGGCTGGCTGGCTGGCTGGCTGGCTGGCTGGCTGGCTGGCTGGCTGGCTGGCTGGCTGGCTGGCTGGCTGGCTGGCTGGCTGGCTGGCTGGCTGGCTGGCTGGCTGGCTGGCTGGCTGGCTGGCTGGCTGGCTGGCTGGCTGGCTGGCTGGCTGGCTGGCTGGCTGGCTGGCTGGCTGGCTGGCTGGCTGGCTGGCTGGCTGGCTGGCTGGCTGGCTGGCTGGCTGGCTGGCTGGCTGGCTGGCTGGCTGGCTGGCTGGCTGGCTGGCTGGCTGGCTGGCTGGCTGGCTGGCTGGCTGGCTGGCTGGCTGGCTGGCTGGCTGGCTGGCTGGCTGGCTGGCTGGCTGGCTGGCTGGCTGGCTGGCTGGCTGGCTGGCTGGCTGGCTGGCTGGCTGGCTGGCTGGCTGGCTGGCTGGCTGGCTGGCTGGCTGGCTGGCTGGCTGGCTGGCTGGCTGGCTGGCTGGCTGGCTGGCTGGCTGGCTGGCTGGCTGGCTGGCTGGCTGGCTGGCTGGCTGGCTGGCTGGCTGGCTGGCTGGCTGGCTGGCTGGCTGGCTGGCTGGCTGGCTGGCTGGCTGGCTGGCTGGCTGGCTGGCTGGCTGGCTGGCTGGCTGGCTGGCTGGCTGGCTGGCTGGCTGGCTGGCTGGCTGGCTGGCTGGCTGGCTGGCTGGCTGGCTGGCTGGCTGGCTGGCTGGCTGGCTGGCTGGCTGGCTGGCTGGCTGGCTGGCTGGCTGGCTGGCTGGCTGGCTGGCTGGCTGGCTGGCTGGCTGGCTGGCTGGCTGGCTGGCTGGCTGGCTGGCTGGCTGGCTGGCTGGCTGGCTGGCTGGCTGGCTGGCTGGCTGGCTGGCTGGCTGGCTGGCTGGCTGGCTGGCTGGCTGGCTGGCTGGCTGGCTGGCTGGCTGGCTGGCTGGCTGGCTGGCTGGCTGGCTGGCTGGCTGGCTGGCTGGCTGGCTGGCTGGCTGGCTGGCTGGCTGGCTGGCTGGCTGGCTGGCTGGCTGGCTGGCTGGCTGGCTGGCTGGCTGGCTGGCTGGCTGGCTGGCTGGCTGGCTGGCTGGCTGGCTGGCTGGCTGGCTGGCTGGCTGGCTGGCTGGCTGGCTGGCTGGCTGGCTGGCTGGCTGGCTGGCTGGCTGGCTGGCTGGCTGGCTGGCTGGCTGGCTGGCTGGCTGGCTGGCTGGCTGGCTGGCTGGCTGGCTGGCTGGCTGGCTGGCTGGCTGGCTGGCTGGCTGGCTGGCTGGCTGGCTGGCTGGCTGGCTGGCTGGCTGGCTGGCTGTATACAGCTTGCGTCATGTTGCTGACTTGCTGACTCCATCATTGTCTAAGTGTGCCCTGTTTTCCTCACATTATGTAGCAACAAGCCAAGAACTACCTTCTCGACTTCACTTCTAGATTGGTCAAAAATGGCTGAACTGTCCATTTGTAGACATGGAAACAAATACCTACCATTTAATATGGGCTTGTCCAGACCTAAGGAAGAATGCTCCGATCTTTCACAGCAAGCTGTCCACTGCTTCAGTCCCTTGAATGCTCAGTTGTCTGCGCTGGGTACATGCACAAAAAACATTCCATCAGCTTCTGCAGAATAGAGGCCTTACAGTACGCAAGTAGTACATGCAAACATGATAGCTAAACACAAGTATATGTTGATATACCAAAATTTGACCTTGAATGATGAGCTTAGGATGCATTAAAGCAAGTATTAGTGGAGTAATGAATTTTGCAGACAAATGTAGCTATGGATTTTTGTCAAGCTTGCCCGCACTTGAGTACTAAAAAACTGATGAAAAACGCAGCTTGCAAAAAGTAATTTGCCTAGAAAACTCCATCAGCACTATCATCACATTATTAAATAAATTAATGTGTGCTCTATGTGCACAATGGGTTGTAATGAGCCAACCTAATGGCATTTCATCATGAGTGTGAAGATTTCAAGATAACTCAAGATTTTGTAGAAGTGTAAGAACATTAGAGGGTACAGGAAAAATTGAAGACTTATTTTTTTCTGTCACCTCTGTTGCTCTTGCATGTTTTTAAATCTTGGGTATGTTTTGCCAACATGCCCAGATTTAAGCTCTTCAAAAAATGAACGTTGTCGCACTAAAGTCAATTCATACGCATACCTCGTCCTGTTCACTACAAGTGTGTTTAATTCAATGAGCCCTGAATTCACTATGATTCTTTTGTCCTTTCATCGTTAGGGTCGCGTCAAGGCAGACTTGATGGCTTCGGGTAGCATGCAAGGGCTCATTGGCCAGCTGCCAATGGCCACAAGTGGCACTAGCGTGGTAGTCTTCGGATTAAACACATAGAGGCTCTGGGATAGATGAGATATCTACCGCTGTAGTAGCCACATTGGTGGAGCATCAGATGCACTACCCAGAGGTTTCAGATCCATTCCATGGCAACACCAAGTGTCTCTTTCGTTTACTTTAATTCCTTTCAATTTGTCATATTTACCACACTACAGTTAAAAACTAAAATAATCTCCCCTATGCCTTCCTTGGCTTCATTAACTGTTCGCTTTGGCAGGTTGTGTCTAACAAGGACAACGAGGCCTTAATCCATTCCCCTTGTTTCGTCAGTCCAATTTCGTAGTGCTTGGCATGCCACAAAATCAGTGACCGCACTGTCCAGAATTCTGTGATCAGATACCATGTTGACATATCAGAAATGACATTCTCTAATTAACAAATGCATAATCTAATTCAGCACTGCAACCACTTTCCCTAAATGAACCTCTTGGTTGTGAATACTGCAAGTAAGACCCACCTTTTGGCTTCATGCTTCTTTGCAAAGCACAAAGGAAAGCGAGAACTACAGCACCACACAATGAAGTAATGTTACTGATACACCATCACAGCCTAAACCATTTATGATAAGAAGCTTCTGCAATAGTGCTACTTCATTATTAAAAGAGCTGGCATAAGATAGAACATGTTTGGTTCATCAAAGACATGTAATGGCAGGACTAATAACTGACATCGTCTTTTCCCGGGCAAATACAGCTACAAGCAAGGCATGCACTAGCTTAATAAACTTAACTGAACTGGCACACATTTCTGTCAATGATGATTTATATGCTGTACTACTTCCAATGAAGCTTACAATTGAATATGCACACTTACTGTTACTACCAGCACATAAAATGATTAGCACAAATGTATTGCCTTCTCTTAAGTTTCCTGCACAACTAAATCAAAGGTCAAGCATATGGCTTGTGTATCTCTAGCCAGCAGCCCAGCTTACGTAAGACTGTCCTCGTCCCATATTTTCTTTCACTTATTTAGTAAACATGTCCATGAAGTACACAGGAAGACCAGTCTAAGACATTTTTGTAAGGTACCGCACGTGGACACCACATGCTTAAACATAACCTGAAAATAAAGACTTGATACTTCACTATCGGCGCCTCTATTTCGGAATTCTATAGGCTATATTGCTGATGGGTTTTGGTGCCCCATATTGGGCTGTTCACTTCACTGTTTTGTATCTTTAACAGCTAAACAAACAGTCCTACACCTCTGAATTTATTCTCCATTCTGTAAATAAACGCGTTCCATCGTCGCAATTGTCGTGGAGGTGCGGGGTAATCTTACGTGAAAAGCAGTACGTCCAGAAACCTCACCTGTTGGCTAATTTCCCGGGGGCGTAGATGAATGCCGTTGCCGGGCCGTGGAGATGGTGACCGAGGCTGACACATGGTAGGCGGTGTCAAGCTGCACACAGACACGGGCAGGTCACTCCGGATGTTCGGCTGGCGTGCTGCTCGGCAGTTGGGTTGGTGGGCCATTCTGTAAATAAATGCGTTCCATCGTGAAATGGAAATTTTAGCCAACATTTTTTTTCACCCCCCCGCCCCTGCTTTCTACTGCAACCTTTTCCATTGTCCTTGAATTTCTGGGAGACTAAATAATGAGACTAAATTTGGCGACTGCAGCCCGGCAGTCGAAGTGAGTTTGAAAACCCTGAACCAAGTTACGAGGAAACTGCGCGAAAAAACGTGGACAAAAGGAAGAAACAACAGCACAGGGCTCGGCACAAGGACCGCACTACACGTGAGATTGTAGAAGCTTATTTTATTTCCAAGGCCGGTGATAGTTGTGTTGTTAAGCCCTCTGTGGCGTTACATAGTACAGAGATTGCGTATCTAGATGCGCGTGTGTAGTTCTTTATCGTTGTTCACACCTGCACACGTGGTTTTAGTGCTCCTTATATTTTTGTGTTTTCCGAATAAAAAAATAAAAGCGCCTGTGCTGTTGTTTCTTCCTTTTGTCCAGGTTTTTCGCGCAGTTTCCTCGTAATGTATCACCAACTCACCCAACAGTCCGCTCCCTGAACCAAGTGCTACGCGTACTGAACTTGCCCAGCCCCACCATAGAGCAATTATGCTATTTGTCATGGCTAAAGTGAGTGCAGCATGGCAGATGGCGACGCAACCAGAGATACCTACGCTTCTGAGCAACTTGACAAGCATTTTGTCTATCTGCGCCTCCGTCTACTGCTTTGTACTACATTTTCACGTTATTCACCATTACCGTGGCATTTTCCTCACAGAAAATGTACGGGGCGACCAGTAAACTGAAAATTCAAAACCAGGCCAATTTTTTAAAGGCGAGAGGCTATTGCACGATCAATTAATTGCTTCACGCGATGATCTCACGATAATAATATTTGGGCAGTGGCGTAGCCAGGGGGTGGCACACCGGACACGTGCCCCCCCCGAATTTTTTTTTTGCCATGGCACACAGAGCGAAAAATGACCATTTTAAGGAGGTGCCCGCCCCGAAATCAATGAGGTGCCCCCCCCCCCCCCCCCCCCGAAAAAAATTTCTGGCTACGCCCCTATATTTGGGGTTTTACGCGCCAATACCACGATATCAAGCACGCCGCAGTGGAGGGCTCCGTAAATTTAGACCATCTGGTGTTCTTTCACGTGCGCTGTCATCGCACAGTACACGGGCCTCTAACTTTTCCCCTCCATCGAAAAGCGACCGCCACGGCCGGGATCGAACCCGCGATCTTCACGTCAACAACCGAGCGCTGTAACAGCTACAACACCGCGGCGGACGTGATCTCGCGAAGAACACATCCGAGGAAGAACGGCGCAACACAAGGAAACACAGCAACCACTAGAAGTGTAAAACAAGCATCGTAGAAAAACAAATATACTACCTGGAGCACAATCCATACTTGCCTATCAGACACCTGTTCTTGCAAATCATCGCTGCTGTGTGAACACGCCACCCGGGCTCCCTTACCTGCATGTGTGTCGCCACGCAATAAGGTCACATAGTTACGTAATTTGGCGACTTTCTTGAACTCACCTACGTATCCGCTGGGGCGACCGCTTGTGCTTTACAATCGCCGTCGTCGTCAGACAAGGCACTGGGTCGTGGACTGTATCAGTAGGTGCATCCAAGAAACGTGATAAGCACGCCGACCACACAGCACTGAGCGCGCAGACAAAGCTACAATCCATTGAGGCTACGACCACTACGACGAAGCACCAGAGGACACAAACACAAAATCTAGGCACACCTTTGGACGCGCGTTCCATCCGGCACGCGATAGATCTCCAACCGACGACGAACAACGAAGATGACCACTGATAGTATGCAGAAACACCGCAAATACACAAGCGCGGGACAAACTTAACGCGGCAGCGCCGTCCGTACATTTTTCTTCTTTTTCATGCTGAACATGGTGAGTGTCCAAAGCGCCGGCTCAGCCGGCTCCCGCGTGGGCCTTTTGCGGTGAACTGCCGCGCCGCGCCGCTGCTGCACCGGACCCGTAGGCTTTCCGCGCTCGGGGAGCGCGCGGAATGCGAGGGGAGTCTGCTACGCGCTGTTGTTTTTTTGCGCTGAGTTTCCGCACAGGGCACTAGAAGTCTACTTAGCTTTAATAATGCGGTGGGGAATAAAGCTTACCCATATTTAAGCGCTGTGTTAGCGCGGGGGCAACAAAAGCTTGTAAAAACTCGTGTGTCAAGCGGCGTCAGCGTGACCTAGTTCCAGTGATGGAGTTCGAGAACGTTGGTGCGTTCGTAAAAACGCGCAAAGTGAACAAGCACAAAGAAGGAACGAAAAGAAACTTTTTCGCGCGGCTAATTGGCCAATAGCATGAAGTATCTAAGAATTAAGAGTAATAAAAAAGATAAATTACACGCGCAGTCAGATGAAATACTTACGCGCAGTGACCGCTTCATTACCACTACGAGCAGGGGCGGATACAGCCACACATTTTCGGGGGGGGGGGGGGGGGGGGTCATGACTTTTTGTTTTAACTAGCACAAAAGCCCCATCATAGCATAAATACTGTTAATGTGTGCTCACAGTGGTCCCACTCATTTGTCCAAATTGGTGATAGGACGTAGACGACAAGCACTGAAGAGGGGGGGGGTACTGACATAGCCTTTGGTGGGGGGGGGGGGGGGGGGGGCGACCGCTCCTGCCGCCCGCCCTCTGGATGCGCCACTGACTACGAGTGTTTTACTCATTGTCGCCAGTGGTTTTCTAGCCATATGCACACCGCTTTATTCGACAATTCGTTAGCCTCCACCATGTTATTATGAACTTATGAACAGAGCATATCTGGAGACGTAAAGGAAACAAAAGAAAGAGTAGAGACGGCCAAACGACCGCAATACTTTTGGCTTATTTTCACTTCTGAGGTAGCGTACAACAAGGTTCACCGAGTGCAACGCTTGTGTTAAATTCCGACATATGAATGAAAAGCAATGCCAAGTAAACTTACATTATTTCCCAAGTGTGTGCATCAAAAGACGTATTATATAAAATGCTGTACCAATATTCGGATATTAAGAATAATAACAATTGTTGGGATTTAACGTCCCAAAACCACTATATGAAACATTAAAGTACCAAGTACCCCCATTCTTGCTGTAGAAGTTGAACAGCTGCCTGAACAAAAATGCACCATGCGCATTATACGTGTATATATATATATATATATATATATATATATATATATATATATATACAGAAAAAGGAAGCATACAAAATCCCCGCTTCCACAACACACAAACGCGTTCTATATGCGGTGAGTCGCTGCAGTATTATGTTGCAATGACGTAGTATTAAATATTGCCCAAATTACCGCAATGTTGGCTTTTGACGCTGCTTCCACCTCGGAGAAAGCCCACGGGTCCTGCACGGCAGCGCCGCGGCGCTGAAGTTCAGCGCGAAAGGCCCTCACTCCTTCCATGCATTCTCGCTGCACTTTGGTTACTAACGTAGTTCCGAACGTGTGGTTTTGGTTTGAAGTGATTGGATCACGCACGTTGCAATATATCCCCAGTCGATGACAGAGAGCAGTAATAAACACACATAATATCAACAAACATTATAATCATACAAGCATGGAGCAAAGTTATTTATCTTTTTTATTTGTTTTTTTTTTATTTTTGCTAAACGTGGTTCCGCACGCAGTCTTTGATTTAACGTGATTGGCTCAAGTGCAGCGGGTGATTTGAACTGAGTTGCGGAGTGCAGCCTCCTCCACGTGTTTTCTGTTCTCACTCTTCCCCCCCCTTCTTTATCCTGCTCTTTCGCCACCCTGTTGATGTTATCGGGCTGACCTGTGCGATGCTTTAAGACACGCTGAATCTCACCGGCTGTGACGATCGTCCCCGTTCTGCCCTTGCCACCTTGCTCCGCTTCCGTCAAGACGTGAGCTTAGCCTAGCGGCTTTGAAACACGGGAAGAACGCACGCGCACATGCACACAAAACATCTGAAGGAACGTAAATAGCGATGGGAGAGAACGAGAAGCACAACGGTACATATTTATCGCGAAATGTCAATCGCTACCCCCCCCTCCAACAAGGTAAATGTAACTGGTAGCGAAGCTTCCATAGAAGCCCATACGTTCAGAAAATGGCGGCTCATCAGCTGCTCATGGTGCTTAGCGTCATCTGTGTGAGGAGGGAACACTTCCGGCGGAACAAAAAATAAAGCGGATGTGACGCAATAGCTGGTAAACAAGTGACGTCATTTTGGGAGCACTAGCGCAAAATTTGATCGCAAATTAGTTTTCGTAGGCTCCTGATTGTAAGGACTCGCGCTAAGGCGATCGCCGGCGAGTTTTCCCACGAGTGCGCTTCAAGTCAACGAAAGCTAAACTAATATCGACTCATGACTAGATAGTGATGTTTAAGTGTACGACTGTTTTACCCCTCGGTTTTACTAGGAAACTTATTCTTGGAACTTTTATTCGGCGTTTGTGGCATCTTCCACAGATAGATTAAAGCAAGCAGCAGCGTACCTTTCACATCTGCAGCGCTGCTTATTTGCTTCGCACATACGCAGGTTCTTTAGCGTGCACATTGACTATGTTCTTCAGTTCTAACCAGAAGAAATGACGCCTAATCACGCCAAAATTATGACACTTCAGTTTTATTCAAGGGTCACAAGAACTCAATTTTATTACGCTGCACACAATGAGCACCAAGTGAATAAGCACAAATAGTATGCGGACACTTCATGCGCTTTGTTTTGCCTCATGCTCCGATAAATTACCGTTACGTATGCCAATATAGGTATGCGAATTCTAGCGCGATAGATAACTTAGCGATCTCCTCATCGATAACACGAATAACCGTAGGTACTGTGCGTTCAAGAAGGAAACTGGGCCGAGGAATACTGATGCATGAAAGTCGAGTGAGCACCGTCCTCCAAACCATTGTCCTTATTTCTTATCTAGAAGACATGGGTCGCCAGGCATAGGTGTGTTGCTACTGCATCCTTGCACAGCACATCGTTTTCGCAGGTACCGAGGCAAGCACTCGACGTTAAATGTTATCCGTATCGTCCCGCTGCCCGATTGGACACAGTACGCAAGACGTTCACCATCGATGAAACACACGTCACAACTTCGCGCACAGCAGAACTTAAATTTTCACCACAATAATTCAGAGAACGCAAGCAAGTGCGGAACACTAAAACACGTGAGGGGGGTGTGTCATCACAGACGAATTTTACGAGCGCGCCTTTCCATGCAGTGCAAGGACTGCACTGAGAAATAATGGCGTACGCAGAGGTCGCTAAGAAAATGATTTTTCGTAATAATAAAACACTGCTACAAATTATTTGCTCATTGCACCTACATAATATTGTTGGGGAACTAAATGTCATTTGTAAAACATAACGATTGCCTCGCCTTTGAATAAAACTTGGCTTTTCACTATTTGTGTTTGTTCCCTCCAAACATAGTCGCGTTTCAATCGCAGCTCCCATAACTCCCCATGCTGATGTCGCCGGCAATAGCTTCTGAACCGCTTTTCGCCCGAAGCTTCGCGACTTATTTGGATAGACCTTGCCTCCAACGCCCATATTTTTTCTTTGTATTAATCAGTCGTAGCGGGAGATACAAGTTTCATGAGAAAAGATCGCTCGAAAAGAGAGAACGGCGAACTTTTACAAACGAAACATGGAGTTGCGAAGATTGGTTGGTGAGGTTAGGTCCGGTGCATTTGTGGTTGGAGAAACGAACGGGTGCACTTACAAATATAGGCGTGCCCCTGGGGAGGGGGGGGGGGGGGGAGTCGCAAAGCCAGCCCCATACGTTGGCATAATAGGGAGAGGGGGGCACTGCGACGAACCTTCGCCCCCCCTCCCCTTAAGGTGAACCCTGCGCACGCCTATGCTTACGAACATCGCCTGTTTCACTTGTTGGTACCTCTCAGTACTTCTTTTATATTTATGTAGCGTATACATTTGGCTAGATGTTCGAAGTCTCGTCGATGATGCCCGAGAAAATCTTGGTGTCATTTTATCCGACGCCCTTAAAAGCCGGCACAGTAGATTTCTCTTCGAGAATTCATTTTATCGCCTTTACGGGTAGTCAAACCGCATATATCGATTTCGCAAAAATACGTCAGTTGGTCACCAGAGGACACGCGGGAAAGTCCCTTCCCGTGAGGAAAAGACAGCCTCTTGTGAGAGAAAGCCGACTTCTTAGGAAAGTAAGAAATTGGGCTAGTTGGTTGTGCATGTTGGGGGCGAATTGCGCTACAGTTAACTGGGACTTAAGGTGGTGGTTCCACTGTCGCCATCTTGCCATCAGTTACTCTAGAGGAATGAGATGGCGCCACTAAGTCAGGAATGGAAGGACAACGCTTTGGAGGTCAAACTCCCGAACTTGAGCTGGTGCGCCACTCTGGTTGAGAAGGGGGGCGCGAAGCGTGGTGTCACAGTTCGGTGAAATTAGGCATTCAGCAGGAGCTTTTTTTTTCTTCACCCCTTCAGCAACGCTCTCTCCTTCTAAGACCCTCACTCACTGGTCCCCGTCGCATTTTAGTAGTCGTCCTCACTCTTGCTCAATAACCCCCCCCCCCCCCTCCTCCTCATGCTGCCTCTCACCTGCAGGCCAGCGCAGTGGATGCTATGCCACATCTCCTGCCCTCGTGCTAGGCCACCTGGACTATTCCAGTTTTGGTGGTTTTGCCCCGTGCACCCCTTCTTCCCAGGAAAGGATTGCCCGGTCTACAGACTTTCTGGAAACACTTGTCCCCCCCCCCCCCCCCCCAATGCAGTTAGACTGCGTGCTGGTGGAAAGCAGTATCACGCTCGAGCTGCGTTTACATCAATGTGACAGAATGCAACGGTAGCGCGTCACCTTTCCTAGCGCATCAAAAGTAATTCGATGCGCCGCCGTTTACATGGAGAGCATGAACTCTCCCGAAAGGCTCTCGCTTTCTGCTCCCGCAGGTATCATGTAGCAACCGAAGGGTGCACTCGAACCCGACATGACAGGAGACCGGCGTTCCCCTTCTTGTGGAAGGTGGCCCGTGATTCGACTTACCCCTCGAAATCCACAGATGCCTGGCGAAATCCACACCGATGCGCCTTCCTAGCACATTACCCGCGTTTACATTTGATGCGATGTGCCAGTTGTCGCATTCACGTGCACGTGGTGCGTGCCATGCCGGCTTACGGCTAACTGTCAACGCAGGCGTATCCTTACCGTGGGAAGACGAACTGCACCACGCGTCCAACCACCGTGGAGACGGCGTACTGGTCTTTTGTTGAATGAATAAATCTCAGTCTATCGCTCCAGCTGGCAGACGAGTTACTGGCAGTCGCATCGAGCCTGGCAGGCTATCATCTCGCTTACGTGAATGTGACAGTAGCGCATTTGCTCTGCAAGTGCGTTTCGGAAAGACAATGCGACGCCGTTTACAGGACCCCTCGTCTTCTTCTGGGCGAGTTGGTTGATGTCAAATGGATACATGCGCTTAGCCATGCGTCCAGCATGGGAGACAGAAATTAGCACTTGTTTCTCCTTCATGAGCAACTCTATAAAGGTATACATATTAGCGCGAACAAAGAAACAAAGGCTAAAAAAGAAGTGGGAGGAAGCAGAGAGGTCTCAGCGCCCAGCCTTTAACTGCTTCCTCCCACTTTTTTCTCGTGATTTACGGCCTGTGATTAGACCAGGACTGGCAAAAACATCCCTGTCCGACGTATCAGTGCAATGCGTCTTCCCAGCGAATTGCCATTGTTCGTATGAATGCGATGCGCATTTGTGGCATTCGTGTAAGCGAGTTTTATGAATAACGATACCACTATAGTTGTTATAAACTTATCGTTTTCATAAACGCTTCCCTTCCTGTCCGGCTACTAGGCGCAAGCCCAAGTTCAGCCACGTCCGCTCGTCAGCCTTGCGGCTCACGCTACGAGTCTACGATCCGCTATCCTCAGACATCGCCAGTTTATAAATAGGCAGACTTACGAAAGACGTTGAATTGTTAGCCGCTGCTGCATTCCCGCAGCGTTTCTCCTTGAGGCATAAGCGGCGAGCTGAGCAAAGATAGAGAGGAGATGTTCGGTCGCGAGCACGACATGCACTGCGCGGATTACGAGGAGCAGCTGTTGATTTCTGCCGCCAGTGCAGCAACACAAGCCTAGAGGCATGAATCTAAGATTCCCGGCCGTATTGGCTACTCATTGAATGCCACTGTGTTCCGACAGCTAAGGCCTGGTGTGGTTTACTGAATAATTAAAAAAAAACATAGGAGGCTTACTATTTAGGGCGGAAACATGCAAAATCGAGCGCCAGAACATATATAGACCATTCGGAAAATCCCGATGAATAGTGCACCCGCACATGCCACAGGGTGACCACAAACACGGCCGAGGCTTACCGAATTTAGGTACACAAATTTAGGTGTGAAGTTTTCGAGCTGTATATACTGGGCAGATAGAAACCGCGTGCCGATGCCCAAAGTTCAGTCAGTGAAAGCAAGAGTAATGAATCGGAGAAACACGCGAAAATGTTGCGCAAAACAAGATCGCAGTTCTTAGGCCGTTACGTGGAACAGCTGTCAAAATGTGCGCGCGATAGAAGCGGGAGCGGATGCAGGGTAAGCACTTGTTGAATGTTGTTCTACATTGACAGTGAAAAAAACCAGCAACAAGTCGCCTACCTGGGGTAGTGATCCTTAGATTGAGCGGTGTAAACCTTCACTGCATAGGAAATAATTGGTTTCACCACTGCGGTTGCCTTGACTTGGCGTTTCCGGTAAAGGGTATTGTATATATTCGTGCGCGGTTCTCGTCTACCATTACATATGTTCGCCTGCCCTACTTTGCACCCCACCCCCCCTTCCCACATAAGGGAACATAGTCAGAACACAGCGCATAAATTCCCCTCCTTCCTGTGGTCCTGAAGGAACTCACTTGTCGAGGGTGCTCCCCGCTAACAAAAAAAAAAAGAGGAAGAAAAGAAGGAAAGGAATTCTAGCGCCGCCCTGCTATCCCTGCCGCAAAGTGTCTTCCTTACACCATGCCCTGCAGTCAACAGAAGTTCATGCCGCTTCGTTATTACTGGCTGAAATTTCCAAGAACCCAGGCTCTGTTCCTGCAGTCAGCAACGCAACAAATACTCTTTGGCTCCGTGGTTTATTGAAACCAATGACGAATATTCACAGCCGACTTCAAGGGAAGAGTTCGCAAGCGCCCGTGTCCTTTAGGAGCGAGCTTGATGTACTAATGGGGAACGCCTTCATGTGGTACTTCTGAACACTTGGGGTGCACGGAAACATGTTCACGGGTGTTCCTGCGTTGCACTGCCATGGAAATGCGCCTGCCGTATGTGGAAATAGAACCCGCGTCCTCGAGCTTGTAGCCTAATCTAGCAAGTTCAGAGCACAGCAAGCGCGATTGACCGTGATGGGTTACTTTCGCGACACGCACTCCTGCCGCGCCGCATTTCGGCTGGCCCACATTTGGTTTGTTTGGTTCGTAGCAATGAGACAAAGGAACACTCAGCAAGTACAAACCAGATTTGATGTCATTCCTTTATGTGTGCCTCGTCCCGTATTCATGCTGTTTATTGCAATGGGCTCATACCAACAAGCCCAGCCAACTTCACTTCTGGCAAACTGCATTTTTTGTAAAAAAAAAAAAGAAAATGCAAGGTGGTATTCAAAACATACTTCACCCACGCACACGCACTGTCCGTGTTTCTGCTTTCTTTTGTCTGTCATTGCTCACCCCTCCACACACAAGGGACGTTCCAAGGATACGGCTTTCCTTTTCACCTGACGACCCTCACCCTTAGACCGTGCCCTCACCCCAACATCTCAGAGGATTGCACACCTGCTTTCACGCTCTCCCGCGCAGCCCACGAAACGCTGAGGGTAGGCAAAAAAAAGAGACGGGCTCAAGCAGCATGCGGTGGGGGGGGCTAGTTGGGTGGGGACAGATGGGGGGTGCACAGTTTGAAGCTAGAAAAGACATTCTTCCCTGAGGTAAAATGTTTTCGCACGCCACCTTCGGGAAGACGGGGAGCTTTCCAATTCAGCGCTTTCGTTATGTCCGTCTAGATGGCGCCAAAGGAAGATTTTCGTTGTAGTGATAAAAATAATGTAGATTTCTCAGTGGTCTTGCAGTATCTGTGTGTGATTCGCGTGTATAGTTATATCAGGAGACCGGAACTGTTGTATATTAAGCAATGCATGCTGAGACGTCAGCGCAGTTTGAAGATTATTGCGGTTTGGTTGCCGTTTGCGGCACGATAAATTAAGACAATTTACACGCTCCGTTTTTCATTTCTGCTAGCTTTATTGAAAAACGCTACGTTGAGGAAAAAGATTGGGGGGCTCTAGTTCCTCTATGTGGAAATTCAGCCACAGGAACTTCAGTAGCTTTCCACAAAAATGGGCCAAGGTAGGTCCCTATATTGAAAATATTGCCAAATTCAAATCACTATAATTAAAAAAGTAAGGCTCGTACATCAGTGAAATTAAGGATTCCGATGAGAAATGTCATCTTCTATATGGTCTCCGAAAATGAACTCTCTCTGGCGAGTAGTTAGCGGACAGTCTACAGCGAAAGTTACTAAATTTGGCTGTTTTCAAAAGCTAAGCAACAATAAAGCAGCGGTCCTACATCAATTTGCTACGTTGAGGAAATAGATAAATATGTCTTGAAAGTGCTGTGCAAGTAACAGCGCTGTAACTGTTGCACATTTCTCAAAAAATGGTCACTGCTGAGGCATAGTCAGCCAAAACCATGTAGATAGCGCTTATTTTTGGTTATTCATCTCAAAATTCTAAAAGTTGACTTGTTTTTAATGGATATATTTGAAATGTACAAATATCAAGCTTTTCAATGATATATAGTTCAACTATGTAAAACAAGGAGAACAGCCGCCGCGTCAGCTGGAAAAGTGACGAAAACTATGCTTTCGTGCCGCCGGAGTGAGACCGCCGCCTTAAATGCTGTATTTTGTGCTCTCACTACTCACTCCGCCTCAAAAAAGCATGCACAATACAACCCGCGAGAAAACGAGTTATTCGAATCGCACCAGCGTTGCGCGGGCATCAAAGCGCGGCAGAAAACGTCGACAAACCCGCACGCACTGCGTTTCCCCGCCTTCGCTCGAAGCGGCCTAGTAGCAGATGCAGTTGCGTTGATACTGCATGACACAGATCAACATTAGCGGCACGAGCTATAACCACAACGGCGAATAGATGGGAAGTAGGGCACTCACCTCGAAAACGTAAAGTGGATGAATAAATCAGCGCCAGCCAGGTCCCACTCCGCGCGTATACGTCGTTGACGTTAACACTAGGCGTTGAAGAGGGTAGTGACTGTGGACGGATGAGTGGACGATGGCGGTGCGCCCTCTGCGGTCGAATGGGTTTCTCTTTCTGCGATGCCCTCCTGAACCGACGTTTGGAACCAAATACTGTTTCGTACAATAAAAGCGGTCCAAAATTCGTAGTCGCGGCGATGGGTGCGGTGATTGTATGCGACGGCCATATTTGTTTGAATTTCTGGAGGTCATGCGTATTTCAAGTGATTACTTGCGTCCAAATTTTTTTTTTTGATGGAGGATACACTTGTTCTTTGCACTAGTCAGCGAAAAATTATTGTTAAACGTGTGCTGTATCCTTGATATTCGCGAAGGGGTGGAGTCTGTGTTTGTTAAACGTGTGATGTATCCCTGATATTCGCGAAGGGGTGGAGTCTATGTTTTTCCTGGACTCTATGTCCGCTTTTTTGTCCGTAAACTGGGGCGATTTTTTACAGTGCAGCCAGACATATTCGTCAATGCCTCTTACCCTCCCATACAAATTTTGGTCCACCCCAAGTTAAGAGGGCCATCACGAGAGCACCCAGACGTAGGCGGCTAGATAGATAGATAGATAGATAGATAGATAGATAGATAGATAGATAGATAGATAGATAGATAGATAGATAGATAGATAGATAGATAGATAGATACGTAGATAGAAACGCAAAAGTGCTTACAGTACGCTAAGAAATGCTTCGCATTTAATATTGATTTGCATGTCATGCGTAACATGATTTACATGCCCCGCTCATGGTGAGATCGCGGTCGTTTCGCTCGCTTGATGTACATCAAAACTGGTGTCATGTGACGTGACTGTAAGACGAACATATATTACTGGTGGTAACATGAAAATAATGACACGTATGTCATGAATGTCATGACACTCATGGTGAGTACGTGTCCATTTCACTCGCTCGATAACCACCAAAATTGGTGTTGCGCGATGTGACTGTAGGACCAAGCTATATCACCGGTGGGAACATGAATATAATGACATGCAAGTCATGTTCGCCATGACTTATGAGCCACACTCATGGTGACCTTGTGGCCATTTCGCTGGCTTGATATACAGCAAAATTTGTGTTGCGCGTTGTTACTGTATGACGAACTTGTATGACAGATGGTCACACGAAAAGAATGACATGTGTGTCATGAATGTCATGACACGCTTATGGTGAGCTCGCGGTAGTTTCGCTCGGTTGATAAACACTAGAATAGGTGTCGTGTGACTGACTGTATGATGAAGACATGACAGGTGGTAACGTGAAAATAATGACCCGTATGTCGTGTATGTCATGACACGCTCATAGTGAGCTCGTTGCCATTTAACTCGATAGATATACATCAAAATTGATATTGCTCGGCGTGACTGTATGAAGGACATATATGACAGATGCTCACATGAATATAATAACATGCAAGTCATGTTTACAATGACTTATGTACCAGCTCATGGTGAGCTTGTGGCCATTTCGCTCGCTTGATATACACCAAAATTGGTGTTGCTTGATGTGACTGTATGGCGAACATATATGACAGGCGGCAATAAAAAAATAATGACTTGCGTGTCATGTATAGCATGAATTACATGCCCTGCTCATGGTGAGATCGAGGTCGTTTCCGCTCGCTTGATATACACCAAAATTGGTGTGGTGCGACGCGACTGTATGATGAGCATATATGATAGAAGGTGACATGAAAATATTGACATGCATGTCATGTGCGCCGTGACTTAAATGTAGGCCGCTCCATGCTGGCGGCTTCGCATTACATCGATTCCTCCGGAGCGAGGGATCTGCCGGCTTTTTTCTTTCTCTTTTGCTGATGTTCTCTCTGTCCCTCTCTCTCTCTTTGTCCGCGTGCATTTCTTTCCCTCTATTTCTCATTCTTTCTGTACTGCGCTTTATCTCTCCCCTCGTCGTTTCCCTCCTCCGTACTATCACAACTCTCCTCCTCACGCTCACTTCTCTTTCCGAACCCTTTGCTACACAATATTACACAAGGCTATACTTTGTTTTGCTGGCGTGCCTGTAAAGCCGAGCGGTTAGGATGCTTGACTTCGGGTCGAGGCTGCGTAGACTAGGTTCGAATCACGCCTTCTGAAGAATTTTTACGGCGAAAGCTGTTATGAGATCACAACAAGTGTGCCGTAGGTGTCCGCCGCCGCCGCCCCCCGGTGTCCGTAACCGCTATCGCACGAAATAAGAAAAAAAAATTATTAAGCAGCTCCGTGGCAGCCCAGTGTTCTACCGCTGAGCCATGCCTTTTTTTTCTTTATTTCCGGTTGGACGTCACACACACGGGGACAAGAGAATTATAACAATATACCAGAAACATAAAAAAAACATGAATGACACAAAAAAAGGCACAACAAACGCTACCACGGCCTTCAAGCACTGATAAATAAAATTACGACTTAAAATTCCTTCATATTAAGCAGGGCTTCTACCCTTCCCAACCATGAAGGAACACATTCATTTGTTTTTTTCAACCTCGATACACCTTTTTATACTTTCTTTAAAATACTGTCCTTGCTGGTCTCCTGTTCGAGTGCGCCATATACTGTGCAAGGCAGTCATCATGATTAAGTCAAATGGTAATCCGTCCTCATTCTCTATCGCTAAATACCTGATTCCATGAGGGTCTAACGGAAATTTTTTTTATTGTCCTTTGCAAAACATCCCAAAAGTATACCCCCCTATTGGAAACAACAGACAAAAGAAATAAGCGAGAAAGCGAGTAGGTGGAAAGCAACTTATCTGTCCATGTTTGCTAGGGCTATTGTATGCAAACTGGTTTTTTGTCTCTAAGCTATGGTATGTGATGCAAGTGCTGTACTGTTCACGGGTCAATGTGCAAAAATTACATAGGGTGTTTGCAATATTTGTGTGGGGGTCCAACTGGGAAAGGTGCAGTCGTACGAATTTGTTTAGACGGGTGAAGAGCGGAGGCCTTGGGCTATCACATCTGTTCATCAAGCAGTTAGTAAACAGGTTTTTCTTTTTTCGTGAGGCAAGTGACCCCTTCCTGCAAACAGTGTGTCAGAAAAGATTAGGCAGACTGTTGCCGGAGTTCGTTGTGAGCACTCAAGGCATGACAGGCGCAGTACAAGGCTATATGAAGCAAGTTGTGGCCAGCGTCGTTCGATTGTTGAGTGTCCGGTTTTCGACGGAATACCTGTGGTCTGTTGGAAAGAAAAAAAACTTTATAAGGATTTATGTGACACTGTGCTCCCCATCCCAATGTACAGAGCGCTATATACCGCATGCAAGGGTCAAAATGTACTTAAACGCGTTAAAAAAATGCAAGTATCTCCAAGTGCAAAAACATTCTTCTTTAAATTACACACCGGCACACTTCCAGTAAGAACCTTTCTAAAGGAAAGTGGTTTTTTTTTATGCCATGGGGATTCGACTGTCTAATCTGTAAGCAACCGGAAACAATTGACCACGTTTTTCTACACTGAGCCATGCCTGTGCTCGAAACCCCTGCACACAAAAACCCTATACAAGCATAATGTTGGGAAGGAACTGCGTTAACATGAGCGATATAACGTGGTAGAAGAGTAGAACAACAACCAGGCGTCACAGAATGCGAATTGTGTAAGCAGGCGTCACACAGTATGAATTGCATTACGAGGGGGGTCGTTGAATGCTTCCAACCCATTACAAAGGGCTCACCCATAATTCTTCGTCATCAGCCACCGAATCAATTAATGTAGTACTGGCCACTTTGCAAGCGTACTTGTATTAGTAGCCCCAAGACAGATTGCAACGGGCTTTAGAAATGGCGCTCTCCCAGCTTTCGCTGTGACTTTGCTGCGCGTTCCGCGCAGGCCTGGCGGTTTTTTTTTCGGTGTGAATTTTTCTTTCTTTAAATGTTTCTTTCCATCTCTCTTTTTCCTCTTTATTTATTTCGGTCTCCCTCTCTATACTCGTGGCCTGTAATAACCCATCAGGGTTACTACTGTTCACGCCGTAGCGGTAATAGGATTTTCCCTAATTCTGTGGCACATACCAATTAGTGATGATGATAGTTTTCGTGCACGGTCACACAATTTACGCCGAGCTAGAACAGTTTCGCTGGTATGAGAACGTGTGCAGTTGCACACAACGGGAAAGCTCTAGGAACTGCGGAACAGTGATGACTTCACTGCTCTTCGGCAAGCAAGCGCTGGCGTTCCAAACGTACAGCCCAAGGTCTTGGTACAGCCTGCTCAGTAAACGAAACACTCATTTGTGATGCAGTGAAGCCGTCTTTCATTCTCGTTTCCTTCTTCCTCGCCCTCACACCTCTGCTTCTCACCCTCACACCCTCACCTGTTAGAAGGGTTCACTTATATCAGAAATATCATTAGAGAATCAGTTAAGAGGTCTTATTTTTGTCACGAAGTTATTGCGAACTTTTTCCGAGTATTGACGTGCTAACCTGGAAATGTCGTCGCATCCTTGAAAGCGTAATCAACTTTTTGCACCGCTCACATCAAACTAAAACCGTAGTGATTTTTTGCGCGACATACCGGCACAAATCGACAACACAAACTTTCATCCTGAGCACAGAGCAGTGTGCAGGATCAGTGCAATGCACAAAAATTACACCATCTCCCGCTAAAGGGAACCATGTGTAGATGCGAAGCAGCGGGCGCTAACGCTTACACTGGCGGCGGCGTTGAAGCTGGCGCTCATCGCAGCGTTGCGCAGGAGAGAAAACTGGGGAGGCGCAAAGCACGCAGTGATGGACCGGTGTTTCCTACTGGAACATGCCAATCGCTGCTAATGGGCAATGAGAGACAGAAGACTCCGACTGGACACAGAGACCCGCAGTGCGGGTCTCTGTGTCTGTGGTCTCTTTTAGTCAACGCGCACGCTGCGAATTTTTATTGTTCAACAACGTACAGGAGAAATCTCCCGCCGGCACCACCTTGCAGGTCAAGATTCAGTGCCATATATACGGGGTGGCCAGTGAACGGTTGTGCAGCGCGAGCAGTCGGTTTTTTCAACCAAGAAACTCGCTAGCAGACGCTGCCTGCGTCGGCGTCGCGAGGCGAGATAGGGGGGGAGCGTAGTAGAGGGGAGAGAGAAAGGGGGGGGACGCGCCTTGCGCAGTGGGAGTGTGGACGCCGCGGGCAGGGATGCCTAGAGGAGAGAGGGGGGAGCGTAGGAGGGGAGAGAGGAGGGGAGGCGCATGCGCAGTGAGGGTGTCGTTGCCGCGGGGAGGGATGCCTAGAGGAGAGAGAGGGGGGAGAGGAGGTTTTTATTTTTTTGGGAGGGTTTGCGCATGCGCAGTAAGGGTGGTCACGCGGCACACCACCACCACCACCGGATTAAGCTTCGCCAAAGATGCTTCACATCTAAAAAAAGAAAAAAGTGAGAATAAGAAGATGACTTTTGCCTTCAAGTCGTCTTAGGCAAATGCATAAGGAACCTCATGATATTTTGTTTCATAAGGCAGCATCACAAAGCAGTCCATCACGTCTATTAATACTCAAAATACCGAGGGTTTTACGTGCCCAAATTCCCAATATCAATATGGTTCTCGGCGTAGTGCAGGTTTCCGGATAATTTCGGCCCCCTGGGGTACCTTAACATGCAATGACATCGCGCAGCACATGGACTTCATTTTGCATTAATCCAAACACGACTGTCACGGCCGTGATTGAACCATCGGCCTTCGGGTCACCGGCCGAGCATCATACACTCTAAGAAATAATCGAGTAAAAAGGGTGTCTTTTTGCTACACAACTATAATCGTCATCTACCCCGCGTATTTTCCTGGCGTTATCACCGCCGTCCCGGCACTTCCCGGTCACGAACGCCGCGCGCGTCATCGGCGTGACATAGCATTCTTGATAGGAATGTGCCCATAGCCGGGTTTTCAAGAGAGGAAACGTGAGCAAGCCAGATGACGATTACTGTTGTGTAGCAGAAATACTCCCAAAACACTCGACTTTTTTTAGAGTGTAGCCACAGTGCCACCACGGCGGCACTGAAAATATGAAAGATAATTCGTGTCCTTGAAACTGCCTCCTAATAAACACTTCCAAATTGTACTGGTAAACTCACAGTGAAAATGAGAACCACTTGTACGCATTTGTTATGTAGCGTAGGCAATACACACCTGTAACCTTCGAAAAAAAACTTGGCAAGTTGGTTAGCAATTTTCATGCTTCTTTGGATATCGCGTACCTAGTAATGCAATGGCCCGCTACTACATAAGGGGGGAGCTCTGAAAAAAAAATGGCAGTTTCAACAGGAACAACTGCATTTATGGTACACCCTTTGCAATCGCTGCTACCGCCATCTCGGGTACGAACTCTTTGTTCGCACATGCCACTCATGTCTTTCTTTTTCTCATTCTTGCAGGTGTGGAGAACCTGGACAGCGGCGTAGGCGTGTACGCGCCTGACGCCGAGTCTTACACGGTGTTTGCGGAGCTGTTTGACCCGGTGATTGACGACTACCACAAGGGCTTCCCTCCTGGCGCCAAGCATCCACCCACGGACTTTGGTGACATCAACACGCTGGTCAACTTGGACCCCAAGAACGAGTTTGTCATCTCCACCAGGGTGCGCTGCGGACGCTCGCTGCAGGTCAGTGCTACACTGTCGATCCTCTTGGCCAACTAAAGTGTCGCAATCAGAACCACTGAAATTTCACTTAGCCCCTGAACAACATTTGCGCGTTGTGCTCAGGTCAAACGAACGCGTTACGCACGTCATGTACGACCCAGCTGCCGGTATCTTTTAAGATTTATGTTTCTCTTCAAACTCCCTTAGAGGCACGAGTGAAGATTGCTTTGCTCGTGAAATCACCGGGACCGGGTGGTCGTGAATGGTTGGCACAAAATAAATAGGATGGAACGAACGCCGGTTTTGCATTACACAGAGACCATTTACAACAAATTAACGGCAAGTTACGCAGGTCATCAGAAACAATTCGCTGCGCAGGCTTTATCACTATACATTGCACGGATAAGGGCATAAGACAAATTGTAGCGCTTATGCAAGCACGGATGCCGTAGTGCAGGGGTCTCAAACACGCGGCCCGCGGACCTTTCATGTGCGGCCCGCGGCTTCACACGGAATAAAGTTTTGTGACTCTGCTAAATATAGTAATCACATTATTTTCTCGCCTATTGATATTAAGAGCGCTTTGTTTGGGTACGCTGTAGAGACGGGGCTGGTCTCAAGCATTTCTTTTTTCGTGAGGCATCCCATGCGGTCATTATGAGTTGAAACATCACCATTGGAACGAAAACTGAGTACAGCGAAACTTCACTTGAACAATCTTCACGGGATCTCAGGAAAAATTTTGTTAAAGTTCGTGACCACCGCAGTGGTCATGAATTGAGTCACTGCGTACACTCATAAACCTTCTTCGGCGCACCACACCTACGCAAATGCGATGAGAATGCCTTGGATGTAGTTCTCCGCAAGGTTTACAAGAGAGCACTCGATCTCCCCATAACGACGTCCAACCAGCGTCTGCTCGGTTTGGGGATGACCAACACGTTTGGGGAGTTACGAGAGGCTCATCTTAACAATCAATAGTTGAGCCTCAGCAAAACAGCTGCGGGGAGCCGCCTTCTGACCCGCTTACATATATCCCCCGTTACACAGGCGGAGGAACGGGTCCGCATTCTCGGAGCTTGGCGCCTCGCTCTCCAGGTGCGACCCCTTCTGCACAACATGACTAGAAGCGCCCATGATGGTCGCCGTTCTTGCGCGGGCGGAGGCTATCTCTCAACTATATGGTGATAAGCCAGGTGTCTTCTATGTGGATGCTGCCCGGCCCGCACCGTGGGGGTTGGTACACGGCGGCCGTCATCCACCGAAACACTACAGTTCAAGGCCTTACTTTCCGTGCCCCAAACATTACATTTGCGGAGGAGATCGCCATTGCACTGGTCGCCGCAGATCCAGAGTCCCGGGTCATTATCACTGACTCCAGGGGCGCCTGCCGCAATATTGAGCCAAGGGTATATTCCATACCGCGCCTTCAAATTCCTCCACGCTTGCGAGTATACAGGGTATCCAACCTGTCGTACCATCGTGTGGGCTCCGTCTCATGCGGGTCTTGAGGGAAACGAGACAGCCGACGCTGCCGCCCGCGCGCTTACTCACCGGGCATCGCCTCATTCGCAACCAGATCCGGAACCAGATTTCAATCCGGCCACCACCATTAGAGAGATCACCTCTCTTTATCAATCTTCCCACGGCCTCTATCCCCCCCCATTTGCAAAGGCCTCACCAGGGCGGAGGAGCGCTGGCTTCTCCGCCTTTTCAACAATACTGTGCGTGCTGTGCCCGGCGGTATTGAGTTGAAT
>JALIZH010015983.1:0-27616 GCA_030522465.1 Rhipicephalus appendiculatus | reverse complement strand
GTGGTGATCTCTGACAATGGACCGGCATTCTTGAGCAAGAAGCTGCAGCAGTGGGCAGACAGCCGTGGTGTTATGCTACGTACACCAACGCACACAAAAAAGCTTGGAACGTTCACTAGCTGCCAAATGCGGACGAACGTGCCCATCTGATAGTCAAGTAAATGTGACGTCCTTTTGCAAAAAAAACAAAGAAAAAAAACACGCACACGAAAATCTCCAACTTCCAGGACTCAAAATGACATTGTACTTCTTCAAAAACGAAAAGTCCTCGAATTTCCCTTGTGATACTTGATTTTGCAAGACCGAACATGTGCATGCGCTTTTTTTGCAGACGTCCCATTATTCTAGAGACTTGCCTAGTATAATGCACCTTTTCTGCATAATCTTGATACAATAACTTTGTATATGTAGTAGACTGCTTTTCATAAATTGTCATGCACTGATGCAACCAGCAACCGACAGAGGATATCGCAGCCACAGTTGGTTTTTTTCTCTGTGTTACTTGGACCAACTGTGCGAGTAGTGGACACAACGCGATATACATGCCGGTGTCACACGGACACTTTTGATCGCGATCAGGGCGTCTGCGCAAAACTCGATCCGGATTAGGCTGTACCGCGCAGCAGCGACAAACTTGTTGATGGCGATCAAAAGTGCTCGAGTGTCACCGGCATTAGTCGCTGCAACACGGTCCAAACTAATCCGGATGAAATACGGTGCAGCCGTCGTCCAATTGCGATCAGACCGCAATCGGTCCTGATCGCACTTAAATATGACCACATGCAGCAAGTACCCGAGTGGCGCCGATGTTAGCTTTCCAAATCGTCAGTAGAGCGCGTCAGTGACCACCATCTCATACAGAACTAACGCCTGCACGAAATAGCCAGCACTCGCGCATGATCACATCGACGCGGGATATTGGTCATTCCATTCAACACTACCGCTTGCACGAAACAGCCAACACTCACGTATCATCTCATATTGCAATCATACAAGGTGCCGCACAACACACACAAAACAGCCAGCACTCGTGCATGATCACATCGACGTGGGCACCGCTTGCACAAAACAGCCAACACTCGCGTATCATCCAGCGTGCACACATCACACACACAGACCCTGAAGTGCTCTTCTCGCCGCCGGCCGTGCCGCTCGCTATCATACAAAACGCCGCACAGCACACACAAAACACGTCAGTACTCGTGCGCGATCACATACACAGGGGATGTTGGTCATTCAACACTAGCGCTTGCACGAAACAGCCAGCACTTCATGTATCGTCACATTCGAAGGCAATCATACAAACCCGCCGCACAACTCACACAGCCAGCGCATTGCGAGCCCAAACTCAGCACAGCGCTAGGGACTAAAACAGCTAGGGACGTCCGCGCACTTTAGGTGCCTAGGCTAGGGTGGCTAGAATACCTAGGCAGCGCGCGGTCGTCAGAAAAGCACCTAGCGCGCGGGCGCTCGTATTAGTTCGCGCCGTGACTCCGCCGCGGCGCTGCAGTCACCGGCGGGAGTTGGGAGGGATTGTAAAGGCGCATCCCGGCCGCATAGGCGTCCCAACCTCGGCCAGGGGGCGCTGCGGCGCACGCGCTTTGCCGCCTTTCTTGCAAAAACCGGTCGCTCGTTCCCCCCGCTCCTGGCTTTCGACTGCGCTTTGTTAGCTTTGTCAGCACGTTCACGCGCCCTGCACGCGCATTCGTCTACTCGCCTTGCACGTGCAGCCTCACGTGTCGCTTGCTCCGAAGGTTTAGAAAGATGTCAAGATGGATAAAGGATTTTTACGGTGTGAATCTCACCAGAGGGGAGCGGTTGATCGACAAATTTTGCGAAACCTAGCAGGTCGTCAAGGGCGATGCTGTTTAGCGAGCGCTACGAGCGTGTCGATGGTGAAGGGCCACATTTCTATGACATAATTAGTGAGGTGACTGCGCGAATTCTCTATTTGTTACCAGTAAAACGCACAATCATTGTGGCAATTTTGTCTGCTGTCAGCAGACAACCACCATGCTTTCGCGTGCGTTTGTGTAGCGCTCGGCTTTCGATTGCTTGGATGCCAAGTTTGTCGCACGGCTTCAAATTTATTATGGGCTCAGTGTGAAGACCATAAATTTAAGTCTGCCCTGTTGACTCGCTGGCAGCATTGCAATGCGCACTGTTCAGTTTCCACTTTTGCAGAGGTTTGCACCGGGTGTTAACAACGTCGTATCGTAAGTTTAATGCCACTCGGGATTTTTGACAGCTCTCTCTGACAGCATAATGATGCGCGCAAAAAAAAAAAAATCCGTTATGCGTACTTCGACCTGCACGTTTTCTGCAGCGCCGTGTTTCATTTCGGATAATATCCTCGCCTGATCACGCGTCGTGTTCGCTTATTCGAATGTCGTTTCGGTTGTTTTGACAGCTCACTTGGTCATCGTCATACTATACAATATCCACTGGGATCACGCATGTTTATGGCTACGCCGAGATTTGCCCGTGATAACCGCGTCTGATTTCGCGAAACCATCGAACATTTTATTGCAGCCTCGTTTTTTTTTTTCAGCTTAATATTTTACGTGCCGAAACCACGATATCATTATGAGGCACACCGTGGTGGGAGACTTCGAATTAATTTTGGCCACTTGGGTTTTTTTTAACGTGCACCTAAATCTAAGTACGCCGGTGTTACTGCATATCGCTCCCATTGAAATGCAGCTGCCATATGCGGGAATCAAACCCACGAACTCGATCCTAGCAGCGCAATACCTCAGCCTGCTAAGTAATCACCGTGTCTTGTATGCAAGGCCAATATAAACGCTCTGTGCAAACACGCAGCTTAAATCTGTTTACATTGAGCGGCGACGGGAAATGTGCCGCCGTCTGTTGCAACTTCCGAAGAAGTTGCTCCGTTCACGCGCGGCGCAATGCCTCGAGACACGTTCAGCTTTGCCCGTTTGACCAGAAGGTCAAGCATGAGTTTTCTACCGTATTTAAGCCTTTAAGTTCTTTACCGAAGGCGTTTGTCTCTTCAAAGTGGTGCTGGAAACCCGCCGGGAGCCATCGAACGACGGCATCCACAGCAACAGAGGGCAGACAAGCGTCTGATTACCATCTCGACCGGCCAACTGTCCAGGCTGCCACGTCTCAACCGACCGTCGTCATGGACTCGATCGCTTAAAGGCAAGCGCAAAGCTCATCGCACCTTTTTAACGAAGCTGGTAAATGAGATCGAGGCGGCTGTTTCAAATGACGGAGCAAGCTTGCATGATCTCCAAGTACTCGCAGACCGATTGGAAGGTATCACCGGCGAGCTGAAATCTATTGATCGGGAGATAGAGCCGTATTTAACGGGCCCCGACAGTGAGCAAGAATTTCTTCGTGCTGCCGAGTACATAGACAAGGCTGTTACTTACTCGTCCAAACTGAAGTACCGGATTCTGCAGTTGCAGCCATCGGCAGAACCTGCACCGCCAAACCAAAACTTTACCGCGGCGGATACACCGACTTCTATAGTCACAGCATAAGGCTTCCGCGCCTGGAACTTTTGAAGTTTAACGGAAAGCCTCGCAACTGGCCTCCATTTTGGGAAGTTTCAAACCGTAGTCCACGAGAACCACGTCGAGCACCTCATCGACTCGCAACCCGTTCGGTCAACAGCAGATGTACGCGGATTGCGTCGCTTAATTGTATGACGACATCGAGGCTAATATTCGTGGTCTCCGGGCATTGAAGATTACAGAGCAATCGTTTTCAACCGTTCTCCTACCGATCATTCTCCGCAGTCTACCACGAGAGCTGGTACTCGAGTACTACCGGCGTGGCGAACAAATCAACGAACACCCGTCGCCTAGTGGAAACGACGCAGTAGGTGAGCCGACGTCTTCCGCATCGCAGAACAGCCTACGATCTCTGCTTGACTTCATCGGCAGAGAAGTGGAAGCACGAGAACGCTGCGAGTCCTGGAGCGTTGAAACGGACCGAAACAAGCGAGCTAAACAAACTGAAGCAAGCAAATCATACCAGAAGCCATTCAAATCGAACACGTCGAAACATGTAGCACAGACTTCAGAGTACCGCACACGAACTGTCTGTTTCTTCTGTAACAGCGACGAACATGCTACCGAACATTGCAAAGCTGCGCTATCACAGACAAGAAGACCAAGCTTCAGCAAAATGGGCGCTGCTTCAGATGCACAATGAAATCTCATCTGGTGAAGGATTGCCACAGAAAGGTCAACTGCCTTAAATGCCATCGACGACACGCGACGACCATGTGCGAGCCAAGCATCGTGGGCTCCAATTCTGAGAGTGCGCCCACACCCCTTCAGATGCCAGCGGTCACGGGACAACGACTCATTTACCTTCAAACCGCGATCGTACATGTGTCTTCCGGTCGGACAAGTGCTGTCGCGCGCATTCCTTTTGACGGTGGAAGTCAGAGAACGTTCGTGACAAGCCGACTTGCGAAACGACTCAAGTGCAAAACGACAGGCCACGAAAATTTGTCAGTGGGATCCTTTGGCGGCCATAACAAGCGAAGCTTTCGAAAGGTTACGCTGCACCTCCAGGGCACAAATGAAGTCTCAAGATACAGCATAGATGCACTTGTCATTAAGAAGATTTGCAATCAACCGGTTCCAGTACTTCAAGACGGCGAACTGAAAGAAATGTCAAACCACGGCCTTATAATTGCTAGTTTCGACTTGCCAGCCAATCACGTTGACGAGACGTCAATAGAGCTTCTAATCGGAGCCGACCACTACTGGGAACTTGTGACAGGCCTAACACAGTCCTTAAACCAAGGTTTAAGGGCAGTGGAAACAGTATTTGGCTGGACAGTTCACGGACCAGCGATAACCCACTTGACAGAGCTGTGCACGGAAGCCATGGTTCTGAATGTACAAGCTGGCCATATACACGACGCAATCGAAAGATTTTGGAATGTTGACTCCGTGGGAATGGAATCGCCACAGAACGAGGACGATCATGTTCCGACATATTTTAAGGAGACCGTCGACCAAGTGAATGGTTGCTATGAAGTAAGACTTCCGTGGAAGACGGATATTCTACGCGATGACAAGGCCGCAACACAAAGGCGGCTAAGTCAGATGACAAGGAGGCTTCTTCGAAACTCGGAGTTACTGACAACGTATCATGCGGCCATCTCCAAGTATGTCAACGATGATATGGCCGAAGTGGTCGACGACACGGCAATCGCGAAAGGCCCAATATATTATATGCCTCACCACGCCGTGATCAAAGAAGACAGGTCACCGAAGACACGTGTCGTCTTCGATGCTTCTTCACATGCGAAAGAGCACATTTCTCTCAACGACAGTCTCTACAGTGGGCCCAAACTGAACACCGATCTAGTTAGCCTACTGTTAAGCTTTCGTCGCCACCGCATCGCTCTCGTAACCGACATTGAAAAGGCATTTCTGCAAATTTTGATCAAACAAGACGATAGAGATGCCTTGCGATACCTGTGGTATGAGAAACTTGTGCCTAACGAGTCGCTCCCAAGGGTGATCACTTTCCGGATGACACGGGTTCCCTTCGGCACAACTTCAAGCCCGTTTATTCTTGCGGCAACTATTCGGCATCATTTAGACAAGATGTCCCCTGAGTACCCGGCTACAGTCGCAAAGCTGCAAGATTGCATCTATGTTGACGATATAATCACTGGAGCTGACAACGTCGATGAAGCTATCAAGCTCTGCGCAGAAACAACGAAAATATTTGCTGCCGCTGCCATGAAACTTCATAAATGGGCATCAAACGAACAAGCTGTTCTCAAGCACGTGCAGTTGAAGCAAGGTTGTGAAGAGCTTCCCGTCAGCGAACCACTACGTGTTTTCAAGGTTCTTGGGTTGGTTTGGCATCCCGATACCGACAACTTATCATTTTCCCCTGGACCTGTCCTCGACTTTGTGAAATCCAGAATTGACACCAAGCGCTTTATACTGCAAGCAACCGCAAGACTGTACGACCCACTGGGATTTCTTACCCCGTTCACTATCAGAGCAAAGGTTTGCTTTCAGCGCATCTGGAAGCTCAACATTGAGTGGGACACTGTTCTTCCACCTTCACTCCTGAATGAATGTAAAAGGTGGTGTGATGAGCTCCCTATTCTCTACGGAATCGAGCTACCTCGCTTCTACCTGCACGATTTGGCACCACAGATCAAGAACAGCACGCTTCACGTGTTTGCTGACGCAAGCCCATCCGCTTACGGCGCAGTCGCCTACCTGTGCACCTTCGATAATCAAGAAGGATCTTATTCCACAATCATCTTTTGCAAGGCTCGCATAGCCCCAATCAAAGAATTAACCCTGGCCAGATCAGAGCTTCATGCTTGCTTAATCGCATCAAGACTGTACGAGCACGTCAATCGGTCCATCCCTAGCTCCTTCAACAGCGTGTACCTGTGGACACTCTACGATAGCGCTTCACTGGATAAGAGGCGACAGCAGTGAGATGCTACCGAGGTCTTCTGATTTGGAACAGTTTTTGGAGCAGCCAAATTTTCATTTTGGAGCGCTTTGGAGCAGCTAAAATTTCCATTTTGGAGCACTTTAGAGCAGGTAATCTTGCATCTAGGAGCACTTTGGAGCCGACAACTTCACATCGTGAAATACACTGGAGAAGCAAGTTACACTTACATTCAATGACCTGAATAATTATTATGGCGCTCTTATGAAGAGCTAGAAGTATTTCGATTCATTGCAAATCTCATGGAGCCAATCATATCTTAGGAGCACTCCCTCTTTCACTCGACGATGCAAAAAATAACGGCGTCATGCAGTGAGTGTTCTGGAACAACCTGTTCAGCGATTATTTTCGGCACTTGCGAATAAACAGAATACTGGATCAATAAAATTGTACTTTACGAAATAACATTCTAAATACATCTACGTGGTTATCAGCAGACATGGTAGACAAACGCTGCGACGTACACCAGTGCCTCAATGCTAAAGACTCGCACTGTCTCAAATGCATTCCCCTAGGACGAGTCCAAGGAGAGAGAGAGCTTGTTTTTCTTCACGATCGATTATATTGCTGGGTGTGACATGAAGTCACTTAGCTAGCCGCAAAAAGCCAACCTCCTCAGACACTTCCTTAGAGGTAGAGGTGTGCGCCGAGACGTCGGCGCGCCGCCGCCGACAGTTTTCGCTGCGCCGCCGCCGCCGACGTGTTCTCTCGGCGCGATCGGCGCGCCATTTAAGTACGATAATTTTTTTTTCAGTAAACCTACCTTTATCTGACACCTTCTGCCACCAGTAAATACTCGGTATTTTCTTAATTATGCCCACTTGGCAATCGCATCGCAATTGATTCGCCTGCTGCGTCAAGTTAAATAACTGGACCAGAAAACTTGTTCGGTGCTCTTAATAATGTGGAAAGGTAGTGTTGGATTCAAAATAAACGTGAATTTTAAGCTACTTTCGAGCTCACCGCAGTTAAGCGAATCCAAGTCAGTGCCAAGCGGCAACGGTGGTGTTTGGCGAGGACTGTTGACATACTCGGGCTGACGAGTCTACTACCTCTCGCATAAATAATGTATTATATGAGGCGGGCTTTGAATAGTAATAAAATGTGTGGAGAGTTGGTGTTGGAATAACAATAAATATGTCTGTGAAAGCGAGCCAAGTAGTACGTCACTTCAAAGGGGAAGGGTGGGGGGCTTGGAATGGAGAGAACAAGAGCTAGCTATTTGGGGTATTAATGAGAACTAACAGACAAAGATGCCAAGGAATGTACAGGGGAAGCTATTAGAAGTAATTGTAATGTAAATGTGAAGAAAGGAAAGTGGACGAAAATATGACTTGCCACCGGCAGGGACCGAACCTGCGACCTTCGAATAACGCGTCCAATGCTCTACCACTGCGCTACGGTGGCGGTCATCCCCTCCGTCCACTTTATAGGGCATATATGTGTACTTAAGCGTGGGAGCGTCAGTCAGCGCCGCCTGTTGCCATTACGGCGAGTGTGGAACACTTTTTTGCCTGTAGGCGTCACGTAGTACGAGATCTCATTACGAGCGGGCAGCTGACTAATCATCCCTCGCATACCACCTGAAAGCATCAAGTCTGCCAGAACGAGACCCTCGTTATGAATGAAGGAAAGAATTGTAAACTTAAGGGCTCGTTTGCTTTGTTAAACACGGTATTAATGAGAACTAACAGACAAAGATGCCAAGGAATGTATAGGGGAAGCTATTAGAAGTAATTGTAATGTAAATGTGAAGAAAGGAAAGTGGACGAAAAGATGACTTGCCACCGGCAGGGACCGAACCTGCGACCTTCGAATAACGCGTCCGATGCTCTACCACTGAGCTACGGTGGCGGTCATCCCTCCGTCCACTTTATAGGGCATATATGTGTACTTAAGCGTGGGAGCGTCAGTCAGCGCCGCCTGTTGCCATTACGGCAAGTCATCTTTTCGTCCACTTTCCTTTCTTCACATTTACATTACAATTACTTCTAATAGCTTCCCCTATACATTCCTTGGCATCTTTGTCTGTTAGTTCTCATTAATACTGTATTTAACAAAACAAACGAGCCCTTAGGTTTACAATTATTTCCTTCTATTTGGGGTATATATATTTAGAAAGAATCAGTTTAAAAACTGGAACACATTGCCTTTAATGAATAAAGAAAGGGAAAAGGACAATACATGAAATGCTTTATCAAACAGAAACGATCCCCAACCTATAGGTTGGCATGCAGGTTCAGCAAGGTCGACAATTGGACGAGATGGTGATCACCATAAAGTTCGTGTGAAGTAACGCACAGAACATAAATGCGGACGTAACCCTAAAGTGTGGGTGTATATGTCTTGTGTTTCTTCCGCTTTGCCCTGCACTCAATGCGATACTCCACGCCAGAAATCAAACCGAGTAATCTGCGCCTTTCCTTCGCATGTTTTCTACCTCGGACTCAATTCGACTAATGAGATGTAGGTGCCGATTTGTCACAATCGTGTTTGAAACAGGACATCACTAACGTATACAGGTTGCTGGGCGAGTTGGTTCATAATATTCAGAGGAGGAGACCAGCGAAAGACACGAAGACAGTGAAGGAGAACAACCAGACAGTACAAGCGCCGGACTTCGAACTAAATGATTATTACAGAATTAAGCCCCCCATACACATTTTAACCAGCAGCGCATGCATAAATATAGGCTATCTGACCCGTTTCACAGTTGCACACTTAACACTACAAAGCCATGGTGAATGTCAAGGTGTACAAACAGCACATTTCCATGAAACACCGAAATGACGACGCCACGTGGAGCCGCTATGTATAGCACCGCGAATTCTTAATCTGTAAGGAAAACAGGGATCACTCACACATGACACTTCGCCCTGCCTTGTTTTATTTTGAGGGCATCAAAAACTCCACGTTCAATCTTATTTTTTCCTTTGCCAATGACACTCACTGATATGAAATCAGGGGCGCAGAGCCTTTGAAGCGCAGAGGTATAAGTTTCCAGCAGTGCCCGTAGGGAGTAGATTGCAGTGTTCACGCAGCCTGTCATTGAATCATTGGCCCGTCTGACCACTGTACACAGGGTCCCATGACAAGCGAATTTCGAAACTTACGTGCATCTGCGCCGCAAAGGCTGTGGCTGCGCCCCTGATTTCAAATCAGTGAGTGTCACTGGCAAAGGAACAAATAAGAGTATATATATAAAAAAATATATATATATATATATATATATATATATATATATATATATATATATATTTTTCGCTGTATACGCTTATTAGAATTATGTTGTTTCTTTTTTTCGATCTTGTCATGGTTTTCAAACTGGTATTCACGCGATATGTCTCATGGAAGCGCCAGTGTTGTGTTTACGTGATTTTGCAGTTACATGCTCTTGTCAGCGTGTATTAATCGCCATGCAGCAGTGCATATTCTGTGATACTGTTAGCTCACGTGCTAGGGGCCCCTTATAGGGCACCTCTACTTAAGAAGAGCGCATTTCTGAATCGTTCTTTCCCTGATGAAGGCCGGTCCCCGGCTGAAACGTTGGAAAAATAAAAAGTTTTCGTTCTGCCCGTCCTCTACTTCATCATATTGTTTCCACTGGATCCAAGGACACCTTCTTCTTCATATATATATATATATATATATATATATATATATATATATATATATATATATATATATATATATATATATATTGTGATGAATAACAGCAGCGGCATCGGGGCTCTAGCGCGCGGGGTAGAAGAGGTAGAGAAAGAGGAAGTAGATTAGAACAGTTACTTATTTATTTTTAACTTTCAATTCAAGTTATATACAAAACAAATATAGTGTCTGATCTGAATCGGTGAAAAACAATTATTGCACACTTTCTGATTATATATGGGGTTCTTTTGGTTGTGAGCACAACATCAAAATTCATAAAATCGAAAAGTCTTAACTTCTTCATATAGTGATCTCTTGGCCGATCCCCCGGAGTGGGTATGAGCCGTACCAAAGGGAACAACAACAACAACAACAACAGTTAACCGCCGGTTCATGGCCAATCCCCCGAAGTGGGTAAGTGCCAAGACAAGGATCAAGCAAGCAAGCAAGCAAGCTGGCCCAGGAACGGGTGCTGTGTCTGTCTGGTTCCTTACAATGGCGCAGTACGACATCTGAGCCTTAGAGCTGAAGCCACCTATACCTGTCCTCGCGGGTCGTCGGCAGCGCGGGTCTCTCCATCCAGGAACGCCGTCCACGCTTTCTCGATCATGGACACCACGACTGCTGCTGCAGCTACCCGTTCAATCAACCGCGGACGGCGTCAATGCCTCTCCGGTGATTTCAGGGTACGACCTGAGAGGAACCTGGCTGCCACCTTCGTCTGAGAAGGCGCACGGACTCCTGCCATTCGGGAACGTCGCGTACGCTCCCCGTTACACGGATCCCGTGCCCGATACTCTACTAACGGGTGAGCATCCAAGGGGCACCGTTCAGGCTTCCTTGGCGTACCCCAACGCCACCAAGACAGCGCGCGACCTCCTGTTACCCGGGAACGCTGTTCACGCTTCCCGTGGAGACAACCTCTCGCTCACGACTTCATCGGCACCTCAGCTGCCGAGGGGTGCTGTTCAGGCTCCCTCTGACGAGCAACCCGCGACTGCGAGCACAACCACCACATCATGCGGATCTTCGGACAGCGCCGCGCAGCTGCGGCGTACCATCGCGCGACTCCGCGGCACAGTGATCGCTTTGAGGGCGTCGAGCTCTGCGCTGGTTCCTGCCTTCATGCCGGCATTGAGCTCGGCCAACGCCACGCTGGATCTAGCCGCCTCACACGACCTGGAGGCCACCTCACCCCAGCAACGCAGAGAGCTCAGGTGTGCCCTCATGCAGCTCTCGCGCCAACTGGGCTGTTTCGCGTTGGTGCTCTCTAGAGTTTCACCTGCGATTCTATACCATCACAAGCCGCCAGCGAGATACCGGAGTTCCACGGCGTCGAGGACGACGCCGACAACTGGGTGGCGACCGTCAACGCTCTCGCAGCTCGCAATGTGTGGACGGAGCAGCAGAAGTGGAGTGCGGCCATAGACCGCCTTCGAAATGGTGCCGCGGCGTGGCATAGATACGAAGGCGTCCGGCAGCAGTCCTGGGCGGAGTGGAGCTTCAAGCTCATTGCTGCTTTTGGCCGGACTCCCTCCCACCTCTCTGCCACCACCCAGTCCAGCCTGACCGCTACCGAGGATGGAGCTCAGCAGGGGTTCCACCTCGAGGCTGCAGCTCTGCGCTGCAGTTCACCACTTGAGCTTGCGGCCCTTCAACCACCGCAACCAGACCTGCACGTGGGTAGCAGGGAGACCCTCCCACACCAGTCGGTGCCACATCTTAGGACGCCACGGCAGTCATTGGCCGAGAGTTCCAGCTTCATCGATGCGCCCCAGGCAGAGAGAGCCAGCATCGGCCAATCTGAAATGGCGCGCGAGCCTGCTGATGACGACAAGCACGACACTGTGACTCCCGGGGCACCGCCTGAACGCCGCGCGGATCATAACGAATCCGTTGTCACCGTAGACATCACCACCGATCGTTCCGACAGTGATCAGCTCGCCCAAAGCCACGATGTTCCGTCTAACAGCTCTAACGACGTCGGCGTGGGTTCGAGTAATGATTGTGTTCACGCATACAGACTTATATATGGAGCCACCGAACATCATCCTTCGCCGTAGTGACCACAGAACAAAGAGCGAGGACAGCAAGCAAGATGCAGCAGCGTCGCATCATGATCGCGACCACGTCCCGCAGTCCGTCCGCGCTCGCACGCATAGGTATCTATCTACAAGGCGTGCAACGACCACTGCGTCACACCCAGTGTCGCCCACCTGAGACACTTCTGCCAGAAGCATGCCTTGCAGCTCGTACGAAGTCGCAGCGTGGCCGAGACCAACCTCTGCGAGTTAGCCAGGGTCGCCCACCAGACCCACTTACTGCAGATCCACCAGCCCAGTCGCAGCGTGGCCAGGACCGACCACCGCGAGGCAGCCAGCCTCGCCCACCAGAGACGCTTCTTGATCTCCCATCCATGTTGCAGTGTGGTCGGGACCGACCACAACGATGCAGCCAACCCCGCCCACCTGAAGCACTGTCGGCAGCTCCACGCGCTCGCAGTCATGGCCGAGTGTGATGACTAACAGCAGCGGCATCGGGGCTCTAGCGCGCGGGGAGCTAGCGCGGGGTAGAAGAGGTAGAGAAAGAGGAAGTAGATTAGAACAGCTGGCCCAGGAACGGGTGCTGTGTCTGTTTCGTTCCTTACAATATATATATATATATATATATATATATATATATATATATATATATATATATATATATATATATATATAGGGGGGGGGGGGGGGGGGCAAAGTGTCATGTGTGAGTGATCCCTCAGTTTTCCTCACAGATAAAGAATTTGCGGTTCTAGATAACGGTGCGCGTGGCGTTGATATCTTGGTGTTTCGTGCAAATAGGCTGTTTGTGCCACCTTGACACGTTTCTTGGCTTTGTACTGTGAATTGTGCAACGTGACAAAGCTCTCATAGCCTATTTACGCATGTGCTGCTGGTTCCTGTGTGTGGGGTTTCTTTAATAAACATTTAGTTGCAAGTCCAGCACTTGTCCTGGTTGGTTCCTACGCTGTCTCCGTGTTTTTCGATGGTTTCTTCTTAAGCAGATCGCTAAAGATAATCACAATTATCGTCATGCGGGCGTAACAACCCCCCTCCCATCCTTCCTCTTCTCCCGATATTTTCCCATCATGCACATGCACGAAAGGTCTTCATCAACGAGCGACGTGAACGAAAGATATGTTGCACCTTTCGCCCACGAGACCGATCAACCTCCTTTCAGCATGTTGTACAAGATATTAAAGGGACTGTCTACCGCTCGGAAAAATTTTTCTGATTGTGGCGAAAATGAGAAGATCGTTCATTACATCGGCGGCAATGAGCATGCTTTTGTTCCACAAAAAAAGAATTATAATTTTAATTTCACGTCGAAAGTCGACAAAGAATGACCGCTAGCGTCACCAAACAGCGATGTGGTTCAATCTATTGGTCGGACAAGAAATCGTCGCAGGTAGATTCATTTTGCTTAAAAACAAACATGTGTAACTTGAAATTGTATTTTACGCACTTGAGGCAGCTTTAGGTTGCGCCAAAGAGTAATTATTGCTTTTTTCCTCACGCGTTCAGAGAGGCGCTCGGTGGCGCTGCCGGCGGCACGTTCGCCTGCCTGTGTACCTGCCTCCCTACGGCGGCGAAACGCGAGCACTGCGTCCGGCACCGCTCATAAGAAAAAAAAAATTGTCTTCGGCGAATAGCAGCGTGACTGACTTCAGGGAATTTTCGAACCATGCCCGTGAGTCCAACGTAATCTAGTAACGTAGCACGAGTCCTCATCAGTAAAGTGCACACCATTCACCAAGGTGCTACATTGAAGAAGATTTTGCCATCACGTTCCGCTTCACCAGGGCGTCCATGCTGGCTCTCATATCGCATATACAACACAGAACACCTAAACATAACTGAAAGACAGCAGGAACCTTCTGTTGTTTTGTGAAGCACTCCTCATGTTCATTTTAGTAGCGCGGTTGGCATGAGTGGAACCACTACAGTTCGTTTCACAACCCCGGCGTACCAGTGTTGCTGGAACAGACCAACTTTTCCGCTCGACCGCGGTGGTTTGTCAGGCAGACTGAACAAAGCTGGAGAAACCGTGGTAATAATACTTTATCTGACAATATGCGTGCTTAAACGACCACTACGGTATTTGTTTTATTATTAAACAAAAATTGATGAAGTCTGCAAAAAGAGCGCGCGGTTTCAGTTTGCGACTTTCACCGGCACTACAGTCGTCATCGCCTCCACCAACCAGTGTTGTGGGCATTCATCCCACCAATGGAAGAGGACCGAATGCAGATCGCAAAATTCTGTTTTAAAAATTTCTACTCACTTTCCAGAGAAACCACTGCAAGGTTCGGCACTTCAGACGGTACGCTTTTTATTGCGATACAAAACATAAAAGTGATGAACGACGGTAGACAGTCCCTTTAAGGAAGATCATTTGAATTTCGAATAAGATAAGCGCCACACTTCACTTTAATGTACCTAGAGAAGAAGCTGCATTTAGGATAGTGTTTTACCATAGATCACCGTCATACGATTAATCGAATAATTGAGAAAACTGCCGAATAAAAAAAAAATCTATATGACATACATAGGCATTCGACTCGGTAGAGATATATCAGCGGTTCTAGAGGCGTTCCTTCGACACGGAGTACACGTGTGCGTCAGTGGCGGAGCCAGATTTTTTTTTTTTTTGGGGGGGGGGGGGGGGGGTTCAACCATACTTTATGTATGTTCGTGCGTGCGTTTGTATGTGTGCGCGCCAATATACGCAAGCAAAATTGAAAAATTTCGGGGGGGGGGGGTTGAACCCCCCCCTTCCCCCCCCCCCCTTGGCTACGCCACTGGTGTGCGTACACAGCTACTCTGCTTCTCTAAAAAAGTAGGAAAATCCCTCCTAACACTCTGGCAAAAGTAAAAGTACTTTTCAGAAAACCCCCCTTCTCTTTTCCTCTAGGACCCTTTCTAGAAAGAAGTTGCGCCGATGACAGGTGGTTCATGGCCTTCGCGATTAGCTCTGTTTTCGCAGATGCCGAAAACAGACGCTGCTGGTTGGAGTCACGGTGTCAGAGAAATCACCGTGGATAGGGCTTTTGTTGACGGCGCCCATTGTTCAGGCTACAATGCACCACACTATCGGCAAAGCAAATGACACTGCTGGAACTTTAGGTGCGGGTAGAGTGCCTCGATTTCCTCCTCGCCCGATTTCCTCCTCGGGCGAGGAGGACATCGAGGCACTCCAGGTGCGGGCGTAGAACGGACGTCACTGCCTCGATTGGCAGTCATTTTTGGGGGGGGTCACGCATATTTACAACATCATGTGCAGGGACTGGATTAGGTGGCACCTGGGGAGACTTGGTGTTAAGGCTCCCCAGGTGCCTTTACAACAAGTTAAAAAAGAAACATGGTATGTCAGGTGCCCGTGAAAGTGAGGACAGTAGGCGAGTGGAAGTTGCCACGTTTTCAGCGATGTCAGGCTGTCACGATTTTGTGCAAGCATTGAAAACCAGAAATCAAGGAGCATTTGCAGTACTCGCCATGTCAATAGATTCACCGAATGAATCACAAACGTCATGTGTCGCATGCCGTTTCCTTGTGGTAGAATGTATAGGACAGACATGAAACGTCCTCCGCATGAGGGGGAGGAGACATGCCTGCTCATTGCAGTGTGAGATTGGTCATCAGTTTTTAATTAAATAATGATATTAATTAATTAAATTTTAATTTATGGTATATCATTTAATTATATATTTTAATTATTTCAATAATTATCATTATTCTAATTATATAATAAACGATACCCAGACACGAAATACGAGGGAACTGATTGAAGCATATCAAGCGAAAAAAAAAAAAACATGGTCATGATCGTGTACCTTCCATATCGTTATCACGAAAAGAGGTTTAACCTACTTTAGAGAAATGTAATTAAGGTATACCGGCTCTTGCCTGTTTAGTGTGAACAAGTAACCCGTATGGGTTCCGAAACGTCTCTGTTTTTCACCTTGACTTGGTCAGTGACCGCATCTACATCCTCATCATGATACCTGACCAGACGAACTTTCGTCGAACTCTTGACTACATAGTCGCAGCTTGTGTGTTCGTGAAATTTTCTCGTGTTGCGCACGCATCCTTCAAGGCTGGGTTAGTCGTTCTTTCAAACTATATGCCAACATATCTTACCGCCATCAATCTTGTAAAACACATATACAACCACGGTACAAAAAAAAAAAAAAAAAAAAGCTGTGCTGCACATTTATCGAACAAATAAACACACATTCAACATTGCCACGTGCCACGGTGGAACGATCTCTGATGCTGACCCGATAGACGCGTGTTCGATCCCGGCCGCGGTGCTCGCACTTTGACGGACGCTAAATGATGTCTGCACGTCAAAGAACCGTGAACGCAACTTCCGGAGTAGTCCACTGCGGCATGTTTCATGTTCATATCGTGGTCACGGTACGTGAAACCTCAGAAATGATTAATACACTTTAGATGACTTGAGATAAGTGCCCTCTCACCCATTCTTTTTTTTTTTCTGTGTGCACGCCGAAAAACAAAATATTTAAGAAACGTTTGCCAGTTCTCTGACTTCTAGTACATATCTATGCTGTTCTCTCAGCCCTTAGTGTTAAAAGCCCTGAATTTCAGCTAATTAAACAAAGAAGATGCAGTAAAATAGCTTTTTGAAACTTGTAGTTTCGGTTTCCACGCCGCCGGCGCCGCCGACGAAAAGTGGCCGAGCGCCGCCGCCGATTATATACCCGGCGTGCGCCGACGACGCCGCCGCCGACGCCGACTCGGATCGACCCCCACGCTCATAGAGTTAATATAACAGACTCTAGAGGAAAAGCTGGGCCGCTAAAGCTATAACCACGTGAGCAGCGACATCTTGGAACGTTATCACTGTTGCCATTACAGTAATTTACAGAAGCGCTAAATATGGCTTTTGAAGACACTCAAATTCTCGCAATAAAAATAGTAAACAAGCGTGTTTACGTATTATAAACGAACAGAAATTGTTTGATGTTTATATCAACTACTTTTAGGAAAGATACAACAGCCATTTATGCAATTTACTGCACGCGGAAAGGAGCGTTTTCAGGTTTGTTTACTAGATGGCGCCACCATCCTTGTATCGTGTCAACATTTCTGAGCGTTGCGGCGCAGCGTGCGGCCGATTGCGTCGGCTTGCTTGCGCGTCGGTTGAGAGGTATACAGTATCTCCTCGTACGTGTCTTTTGTTGCCACGGGCTGAAAACACGACTTTATGTGACAGTCTCTTATTGCGATGCAACAGAGAGCCATGAAACAAGAAAAAATGCCAGGGGTGATTGCAGCATGCAGTGGCGAGCGCGAGTGAACTTCACCCGAAAGCTGAGTATCGTTCCATCATGGCGGCTCCCGAGCGGTTATAGGTTTTAATGCATGGGCCCTATGGGGAGCTTTTCCTCTAGAGTCAGTATATTAACTCTATGCCCACGCTTCTAGCCACTGTACCCACGCTATCCCACGCCGCCGCCGGTCGAAACCGCCACGGCGCACACCTCTACTCTGATGCCATCTTCGACTGGTCGCTTCGGAGCGCTCTAGAGCGCTCTCGCGAGCGGCACTGTGTTCGGCTGGTTGAAAGGGAGCGCGCGCCTCGCGTTTGGCTGGTTATTTTCGGTCGCTCTCCTCTCTCGTCGAGCGCTCTGAGCTGCTCTGAGCCCTCTCGACGGAGCAGTGCGAGCGCTTCTGGTCATGTGCTCAAAACGCCGTGGTAACCTTGGCGACCCGTCATTTTAAGGTCTCTTCGATTTGGCTTGCACTGCCTGCACTAGTTCCGAAAAGTGTCGCAGTGGTGCCAAGCGGTGCAGGGTGCGCGGAGCACCGGTTCAGCAAGTGCAGGTGCAGCCGCGACACTACTGCGCGGCGGCTGCTGCCAAAACGAAGACGCAAGTGCAGGCCGTGTTGGCCGACGCGGCGTGTATCGATGGTGCTGTTTACGAAAACATTGCCGCGATAGCTGTCTTCGAAGCTGCCGCATATGAAACTGCTCGACAGCGACGACAATTTCGACAAGGGTAACTCCGAGAAGGTGGTTGTGGTTTAATTGGTCGTCTGCTCGTTGGTACGTGAAGATGACCGTGTTCCCTGGTACGGGAACGTCGTCGGAAGATTCCATGAGTGTGAGTTCAAGAAACTGTTCAGACTGTCTAGAACCACGTTTTACTTGCTCAGTGGTAAATTCCGCTGGATATTGGCCTATTATTAAAGTGCGTGCGAGGCCGTAGAGCTAGAGAAGAATCTCGGGGGTCCTGTGACCGACGCTTTAAGACAACTTCACGTAAAATTTCACCTATCCATGAAAGTGTGCTCACTTTCTGTTCAAAACCTTTTATTGAATGCGCCACTTTTCTTCACGCTATTCTAGAGCACAAATGCGACAATTGTTTGAAACCATTAAATGCCTACGCAAGCTCTCATGGTGAATGCATTTTTAAACTGAGCAGTTTTTTATAAGGTTTTCTATCGCACACAGGCTTCACGCTTTCGCAAAGACGAAGTGAGAGCACAGCTCGTGCCACATATATTTATGACCAACTTTATTTTTTTCTAGGATTCTTATTGCCGTCAACCACGGTGGATTTTTCTGCTCATGAGTCATGTAAAAAGATTCACCTCAGTTGCTGCCGAGAAGACGAGGCTAACATTACCCGTTGCACGCACGCCCTGAACAAGAACACGCAGCCAACGCAGCGTCGTCTGCTCTAAGCTAGCGAGGAGGAAGGGCGCACGCCATGCTGCACTTCGTTGCACCTCCTCTCGAGCGAGTGCAGGCCGGCAGAGAACTCGTGCAGAACTACGCTTGCACCTCGACAAAACGAGGGAGCCAGTGCAGAGCGCGCGCGCGGCACCAGCAAATCGAGGAGGGAGGTGCTGCACCCGTTGAACTGGTTCCGCCGGTGCAGCCAAATCGAAGAGACCCTTAGTTGACAGCGTTACAGTGTACTAGAATAGGGGCAGTGTGTTCAGACTGCGGCGCGCGCCACGCGCTGCTTTGAAGCCAAGAGCGTAGACGGGTCCCGGATGTATACGGCGGCGCTGCAGTCGCACGGGCTGTACGGACGCGTATTGCGGCTGGTTGCGGCGCACTTGCGGAGCTCCACCTTGCTTGTGAACAAACGCGTTATTTCGGTCGCTTGTTGGAGTATTCAGAAGGAGAAGGGTTTAAATATTTATTGGCATCTCAACTAAGCCAAGATAAGTTGGAGAACTTCTTTGGTATTGTGAGACAGTCGTGCGGATCCAACGATCACCCAACGTCGTCTCAGTTTTTTACTGTTGTCAATTGCCTGTCTTTTTATAATTTGGCGAATGCATTGCAAACAGGAAACGATGATGACAATGAAGACTGCACGGTTCTCACTACTTCAGTCACCTCATAACTCACGTAAAAGAACGTTGTATCACTTGATGAGTTGGAAATGTGACACTATAAGAGCAAAGGTTAAACAGTATGCCAGCTGAGCACCGAGTTTATTACGAGGAAAAGCGATGACAGCCTTATCGATTATGAGGCCGGGTATGATGCACGGAAATTTTTTACTCGCAACAAATGTGACGACTGCCGCTCTCTTCTTTTGCAGAACTCTTAGTGTCAGTAGCGGGGTCTCAAAGTTCAAAAAAATTTGTGACAGGGGAGGCGCTCTATCTTTCCAAGTTGTTTTTTTTGAAGCAGTAAAAAAAAAAAAAACTTGAGGGAATATGCACAACCTTCTCCAGCCAACAAGAGCTGTTTAGCGACAGCATAGGCGATGTCATGATTCTAGTGAAAGCTAAGTTTGGCTATGCTATGGTGCAAATTGCATGCTGATGATTTCACATCAGCAGTCGTGCGCTTTTATGTGCTAACACTGCTACTTTTATGGTAAAGGTCTTAATCAGTCAAGAGAAGCACGACGACAAAAGAAATTGCGTTTGAAAGTTAACCGCTGTTCTTCACTCTAAAAAAGATCGTGCAAAAAGGGTGTCTTTTTGTCCTACAACGATAATAGTCATCCGGCGAGCTTGCGCTTCCTTTTTTGAAAACTCGGCGCTGGCCACTTTCCTATCAAGAGTCACACTGAAAGCGCGCATGCCGTTCTCGACCTGAAAGTGCCGGGCGCGCGGAGATAATGCAATAAAAGGAACGCAATTGAGATAGATGATTATCGTTGTGGGACATAAAGGCGCCCTTTTTACTCGATATTTTCTTAAGAGTGTAGCAGGCTGGTGCAAAACGTATGCTGACAGTCCTTTGCGCGTTTTATCTATATGCGCAATTTTTTTATTCATTGAAAAAGCTAGTTTTGTGAATATAATTGTTCACAAATTAATGAATGAAGGAATTCATTTAAGCATATCAATACTGCTGTTGGTCTCCATGGTCTGAGCTGAACGTATTCACGCTGTTTTTCGGTGTTTTGGCATAATCACATGTGATTCGTTCAGAGGTGCCCCTCGCGTCTTTCCTACCTCTTTTATTCCTTTCATAGAAATGTATGATGTCTGTGTGTCTCAGACTCGTACATGAGCCTGACGCTTACAACATGGTGTGTAAATAAAAAGAAATCATGAATTAAGTGTGTGAAGGCAGTCTTTGCAGGGGATTATAAAATCAAATGAATGAGGGAGAGACAAACGTTTTTCGCGAGGTAAGGTAAGTGCCATGCAGAGAATATATCTTGGCTTGGGGCTATGTAGAGTTTTGTACTTTTCTATAATAGCGGTTGAGGAACCATGCGCTTGACGTTGGGTCGCGTATGCCACGGTCGCATTTTTGCGAATGCGAACTGCAAATGAAACTGTGTACAGGCAGGGGTGAGGCCAGGATTTTTTTACAGAAAGGGGGGGGGGGAGGGCACACACGACAAGTGAGTGCCTTTAGGGGTCACGGAAGCGGGAAACTAATGCGTTGTGTTTTAATTGACTATGTTTGTTCTCGGAGGGGGGGGGGGTGCAAAGGGGGGGGCAGGCAGAACTTTGATGAGGGGGAGGGGTGCGTAGCCCCCCCCCCCCCCCCCCCCGGTGCCCCCCAGCTGGCGCCGTCCCTGTGTGCAGCTGTAATCTGAGTTTCAAATCGATTCAAAACACTTTTCTTCGGTGGTACATCTTGCTCGAGTATTTCTCGTGGATATTAAGCCCATTGATTAGTTTTATTTTTCCCTCCAACAGCCTTAAATCTTAGGTGTGTCAATAAATCTGCCTAACTAGTGTTGGAATGCGTTAGCCGTGCGCATGTAATTCATCTCTTATATAAACTTGCGTTCCGAGCATGCATCTTCACATCCTCAGAACATTCTCACTTCTATTTGGCTGCGATAAAGAATGATTGCAGCACTTTTAACGCGATAGCATTAAAGAGCTCGTTTTGCGAAAATTCCTGGGTCGATGTTTCAACGAGGAGCGCGAGCAACACCACCTAGGCGCGAGGCGCTGCGCCGTCGGTTCCGTACAGGATGGATGGATGGATGCTATGAGCGTCCCCTTTATAACGGGGCGGTGACATGTCTGCCACCAGGCTCGAAAAAAACTTTCTTTTTATGGTGGCCTAATGCCTTATCTACATTGATTAAATCTATGTTATTACAGCAAAGAAAAATATAAGTTCACGGTCCATCTCTCTGCTTCTTAAGGCAGAATGACCTTATTTTCCCCCCTTCTTCATTTTTGTCCTTTATCTCTACTTTTCTGCCACCAATACTCTAACCGTCTCTTACTTATTTCTATCGCGGACGTGTTCAGGCAGAACTTTGATGAGGGGGAGGGGTGCGTAGCCTCCCCCCCCCCCCCCCATGCTCATTAGAGTTACTCTATATGCTACCTTTAGCATATATGCTACCGGTAGCATATACAGTAACTCTAATGCTCATGCTCCTGCAGCGCCATCTCTTGCTGTCTGCATGAAGCGCCTCAGCGTGAGGCGCTCCCTGAACACACTGCCCCTATTCTAGTACACTGTAACAGCGTTGGGCCGGCGCTGCTCCGACCCGGTGAGAATTGGCCTCGAGGAGTTACGGAGTCGCCCTCTATCGGGCGCGCCTCGATTGCGTGCTAGGCAGGATACCGCCGCGCGCTCCCCATAAGATTTGCTGTCGGCGCTCTACAAAACACGTCGAGGAAGCGCTCCAGGACAATTCTGTGCGTACTTTCGAAACGAAATATGTTCTGTAGTGTTAAAATAATGATTTTCGACGAAAACAAAGCACAACATAGTTTACAGTCGCTGTCTCTCAGCAGAAAACGAAGCGCCCGCTTCACGCGGTCACCGCGATGAGACCCCTGAACCGGCTTCTGGCGTGAAATGTAGTCAGTCGTTGAGTACAAACTATGTGAAACATTTTGTTAGAGTAGACGCCTAAATGGAGCATAACAGAAAGAAGCCTCAAGCCAGTGATCGCACGGGTTCGCGGCGACCCACGGAGCTTTTGCATGTATGAGCGTACTCATGGTTTCGCTTTCACTACGAGCGTGTTTTGGCGCCGTGCCGTGAACTTTAGGCAGCAAAATATGAGAATTTGTGAGTAGACAAAAACTATTGTTGCGCAGTCGCTATTCCTTTTTTTTTTTTTTTTTTGTTACAACTACTTCGGCGCGCCTATGGCAACTTATGATGTCCCGTCCCGACGATTCAACGTTTTTTTTTTGTTTTTTTTTTTCAGTCAAAATTAATGTATATTTCAATGTCACTTGACATGTTGCCTCGCACTGCATATAGATCGGTCTTCTAGCGAGCAATTGCCGCTCCTCCTGTTGTTTCAGTGTGTTCGTTTCATTTGGTGGTCACACAAAGCGTGAGAAAATGCGATGCCCTTTTTAATATGTTGCTTAACTTTCGTTTCCATTGCATTCCACTGAACTTGCCGCTCTCTGCCATCAACAAATTCATAGACCAAAGCTTCAACACTTCGAGATTGCTGATGGAAGGAGAAGTGGTCTACGAAACCATATAGTAGTATACAACGCCAAGGAAACGAATGAAAATACAGTAACGTTCGCCGCACTTGTTCTGCAAACGTCGATGTCAAGGACCTACCTGAACTTGAAATAGTGGTGAAAGAAAGAGAAGTTATTGCAGCAACCTGCAGCTGCAAAACAAGGTAACAACAACACGTAAAGAGTGAAATGCAAAATTTTAATGCCCAGCATTATTTGGCGAGTTGCCCTGCAATTAGGGAAGTATGTCGAGTGTAACGCCATCAGCGCGGCATCTTTTCCACATAAATAAATAAGGCTCCAAAAAATGCATGGGGTTGGATAGGCCCAACTTGAGTTTGAGAGTGGCAAAAGTAAATTTGGGCTTTTTAGCACGTAGCGCTTGCGTCATGAGAATGCACGACTGACTGAAAGAATGTTATTGCCAACATAAATGCAGCACACATCAGCCGCAGCATTTGACTCGCTCGCTATGTACATCCACCAGCAAACGTCGCCTATAGGTTATGAAGGCGAAAACCTTCGATGCCTCATCAAAAGGGAAAATTGACCGTCGGCATCCCGCCTCGTCGGCGCCGGCACGAGTAATGCAAAAAAAAATCACCATCACGTGATGTCGTCATCATGACGTCAGATTGCCCAAATTTGTGAAGACGTCATGACGTCTCCATGACGCCACATAACGTCATGTCACATCATGACGTGTTCACACAACATGGTCGCTTTGCACAGCCTCCGTGATCGGTGGACCGATCACGGAGGCAGTGCAACACCTCGTTAGGTGCGAATAAATAGAAGCAGCGCGAAAAAATGAACGACAAGGAACACACACAACAGGACTAGCGCTGTACTGCCAACTGAATGTTTATTGAAAAGATTTACCATGAACCGACTCGCCCAAACCCACAAGTTGTTGCTAACTCGTTAGGTGCACAAAGTCTTTTGGAGCGGGGCGGGGAAAATCAATATATTGACTGACAAGAAGGAGAAGGTGGCTTTCGCCTTCCGGTCATCTTAGGGGAATGTACAAGGAACCTTACGAGTGTTTAAATCCAACGTATCTAAACAGTCGCTGAAGATATATATCTGCAGCCCATATTTTAGACGATGAGCACGGGGCCGGCGATCAAGAGGTTGCACAGGAACGTTCTGAGATGGTATTGCGGGATGCAAAAGGCTGCGCCTTTTTCCATACTGCGTTAGATAAGCACCATTAGCCGGCGGGAAGCGCGCGAGGACAATCGTCGCAGTGCGCACTTTCTGCCACTCAACATCACAGCCCCGACGCAGCAGCGAAAATCGTACGTCGCGGAAGTGCTTGTTGTACACATGACTGGTAGTCGATAGCTGCTTGCCGGTTCTTAGCACCACAACGCACTCTTCACGCCGTTTCTTGTCCCACGGGCACCGGTCTTCGTTGCACTACGGCACCAAGCCTAATAGCAGCATGTTCATCGCTTTCGGAGGTAGCCACTCCTGTTACAATGGGTTCAGTTGGGTTCAGAATGCGAGAAAACCTCCGTATTCGTACCGACCGCAGCGCAGGGGGGACCTTGAAACTCATTTACAAAGCACGCGGCAGCGCTCCGCAAGCAGCCGACGCGGCCGCCGAGACCGCGTGATGTGGCGTGATCCTGCCAGGATCCTGCCAAGCACGTCACGCCGATGGTGGCGCCGGCGTTTCCAGTGGTGGGCCTCGAGGCCATAGCGGCCATAGTATCTAGCCACCAATAGGCGCGGTGTTCATGTGGTGGGCGCGGACACTGTGATTGTGCTTGTCGTTGCCCGGGTGCTTTTTGAACGCGAATAGTTCGATTGTGTTCGCGTTTGGGACTGGTACTGTGGTTCGCCGCCCTTCCTGGTTCGCCTGAGCTTGCGTGATCACTACCACGGCCGCTGCATCTACGATAGTCAGTGGCGTACCAACTTGTTCACGACTGGGGGGGCCGAGTATTCCGCACTCCGTCGGCCATATATATATATATATATATATATATATATATATATATATATATATATATATATATATATATATATATATATATATATATATATATATATATATATATATATATATATATGAATGGGTCATTCTATATCAAGTGTAACACGTAAATTTTCGAACATCTCCGATCGCGCTGAAAAAAATAATTGGGCTAGTACATGTGAGTGTGAGAAGTACTTATTGAGGCGTTATATTTCGGCAAAAAATTTTGCGTTGGATAGAGGGCGCTTCGAAGTTTGACCAAGGAAGTGAAAGTGTGCCGCACTGAATAATTTATATAAAATTACTGGTTTGAGTAATTACTACGAAACAATTTTTTCCTTAATTTCAAGCCACTGATCTTTCAGAACTATTCATTTTCCTTTGAAGTTTCGTTATTTCTGGCATTGGCAAAAAAATCGCAAAATGTTGCATGGTTAGCGTTTTGTAGAAAAAGCAAATTTTTTTGGCGAGTAATATATTCACACTGTGGGCTTTAGAGGTTCCTACAATAACTTATAAAAATTCTGTGGGAGCGAATGAAGCAGAAACATCACCACAATATTGTGAGAAAGTTGGGAAAATAGCATTTCCACCCCTATTGCGACATCTTTTTCGCAACGTAGCGGTCCAAGTAAAAATATGGCTTATACATCTTTGTGTAGTACGCTTTGTTGGTATGACGTACGAAAAATTTTGAAAGAGTAGTTTTTGTTTTCAGCGTAAAAACATTTTCGAACTGAACAACCACAAGGTTGTAAGAAGTTAGCCTTTGCCTCGCCTTGACTGCATGGCAAATTAGTGCAGGATTCCTGCGGGAGCCCTTCCACAGTGATTAATGCAAAACAAACTACTGCCTGCCGCTTATTTTAGTAATGCCGCTGTGTGCTATGTCAGAAATTCCAATAGTGCTAAAATTAAGGAGAGGTATGTTCCCCCTTGGACCATCGAAGGGCAGGTAATATTCAACCATTTCATGGACCAAAGTGGCAGAATCATAATGTAGTTGGCAGTCTGCAAACAGTTCATCGTGCTTGGCTTCTGTTAATTAAGATACATAATATTAGGTAATAATTAAGGGCATAATCGGCACACTGCATGCGCTTCTCGCGAAAAAAAAATTTTATGTGAAAAGTTCACGAATGCACCTGTGTCTCACGAAAACCAGGTAATGCTTCACTGCATGGCACGAGCAATGAAGCAGTACCTTGGTTCCAATTTTTTTGTCTATGTTAATAGAAACATTGCGTAGAAAATTTATTATTTTTTTTATATTCTTCCTCGGTCATTTATCTTCAAAATGTATATTCTGCATTTTCATTGTTTTGCATGTTTTTGCATATATAGTGTTTTTATTGCTCTGTTTATCAGCTGGCAACCAAAAATTACTGACTTTTCAAATTTTTATGCATTTCACAATATTGTTGCTGCTCCATAACTTATATTAATTGGAAAGAGTGTCTCATTACGCATAATTTGGTATGCGGCAATACGTGCTGGACTACTTTTCAAATTGGCAAATAGTTTCTTCCCGAGAAAAATGAAAAATAACTATCTTCTCGCGGTAACGAAATAGTTAGAGGGCCCTCCGGCCTCTCCATGTACATACGCCTGTGCAAACGGTGTAGGAACAAATTTTCTTTGAAAAAATATGTTTCATTATAACGTTAAACAACCCCGCATTGTTTCCATGCGCATTGGTGTTTAGCAGTTTATGATTGGTCCAAATTTTATCGGTCATGCACACAGCGCCTGCTCGTAACGCGATGCTACAAATGACCCCAATATGATCCATCACGTAATGACCACTTCTGCACGACTAAAAAAAAAGGAAAATACACTATTTTTAATATGGCATATTTGTGACCATCAGTTCATCGCCAAAAATTTTCGGTGTATCATAAAATTGAGTGCTCGCTACGCGACGTCACAAATTTGTGAAACCTGGCGGCGTTAAAATGACTTGTGCACACTAAACAGTGCACTACTACGATGAACAATATCTAAACACATTTGGAGTAGCCGGACGATGTATCATTCTGAATGAATTTCAAGAAGGCTGCCCGCCGATCACATTGGCAATGGCTACTTATAGCAGCTGGCGAGACGAATTCATATGAGTTTAATAAATATTTTCAGTTGCAGTATAACACTGTTGAGCTGTTTGAGCGCGTTTTCAAATCTGTGAACACATCCTTGCTGAGAGAGGGAGGAAGGCAAACAGACCTGCGCGTGTGTGCTTCTTTGCCGCTTGAGTTGTAATTCGCCCTGTACAAGTCAATTCGAGATGACTCAAGACCAACTAGCCCGGCTGTCAATTCAGTCTCCGTAGTCCAGAAAACCGTGGACCTCGACCATTTCCCTGGTCCAGTAGATCAAGTTGAGGGAGATGCATGGAAGTGGGGCTTCCCGACATACTCGAGTCCACTGCCTTATTCCTCGCCTTGTTCCAATTCGGCGATATCGCTGCAAGCTACCATATGATAAGCAAGGCGAACAGATTATTCGGAAACTGAAGCGGACCTTCTTTAGCTCCCCCAAT
>JALIZH010015982.1:0-37415 GCA_030522465.1 Rhipicephalus appendiculatus | reverse complement strand
GCTTGAAAAGATCCGTGGAACTCGGAGCATAAGTGCATTAATATGGCGTATATCTTGTTCTAACTTTATGTCAGGCGCTACGGCGCACACATACTGGTAATAACTGCCGTTATGACTCTCGTAGTTGAGGTTTCTGTGGCAGTTACTAATGCGAGAGAAGGACGCATTTCGTGACAGTTTCCTAACAATGCCTTGCATGCATTGCCTCTTTATGAGGGCGGCAATCTACGGTAAGGCACAGTGATATACGTTACGCGAGAATAGTCCAATACAAAATGGTTGTCCCTTAATAATCTCGCCATGCCCCTTTACACGGTGACCGGAAATTGACTCTATACAAAGAAATTGTTCATGAATTGCTATACATTGCCGAAGTTCTGCGTTAACACAATCATTCACAAATACTCCTGAATACTTGGGGATATAGTTCACGACAGACTTATGTAGAAATTTCTGCGGTACACTTCCTTTCGCTACAATGTTTTAAGTTTCATCTTTGCAGTCTCGTTCAAAGCAACGAAAAAGTGCGAGCGCTTTTTTTTTTTGCTTTTTTTTTCACTCCTCAATCTACATGACCTCGCTTTCAATTCTCCTCTCTTTTTCACTTTTCTGATAAAGACCTCAGAGTTGCTGCGCCATACTGTGGCAGAGCCGTGATCAGCGAACGCCCCGCAATGCCTGCGACGTGAGGAGCGTGGGGATGCCACTCGAGCCACAGTGAGTCGACTGCCATTCTATTGCTTGTCACAAATCATTCGGCCACAGTTCAAGGTGACTGGAGCTTCCCGCTACAAAAATTACTTCACCAGAGGGAAGTCGATATGTCACACTCCACGCAGCCCAATAGCCGTTTTCTTAGTGTGTGAAAAGCTATCGCTTTTTGCGTAATAATTCTTTCGGAAATGTTTAAGCGGTGCCAAACGAGTTCTCCTCAGTTAATTTTTCGGGAAAGCCAATTTTTTTCGTCAATACTGTAACCATGCATCCGTGCAGTACGAGGGAGCGCAAAGACATACAGTGCTCTGCGTGTTGTGTGTTTATGATATTTTGTTAATCCTATTTAAGTAGACTTTTTTGCTCTGTTCTCGAACTTCGAATAAATATGTTTATGCATACACAAAACTCCCTTCACAAATCTTAGTTTGTGAAGGAACATTGCACATGTGTGCACAATGTATAAACAGAGGAAAACGACAGTATACTTAAAACAACTACCAATGCTCGATTGCCTCTTATGTTCTATTCTTCTAAATGTCAACAAGAACATGCCACTTCCTTAAAGCGGTGATCGTAGCGAAGAAAATTCTGGAACTAAAATAAGAATCTTACACATATGGCCGGCTTTTTCCAAAGTACTTAATGGACAAGTGTCCCTGATTACACAAACCTTTTTTTACCTCTGTTGTGAGGGTGAACGGGACTTCTCTACTAGCCGCCGGCGACGGTGAATGTATTCCCATACTATAAGACGTTTGAGGACCTCAAGAAGATCACAGTTGAACGTCAACGTACTGCAAGGCCTCGAACCTAGTCGAATAGCGCTTGATGAAGAAAGGAAGGAAGGCAGGAGATATGATCACTCTGTACTATTATTTTTCTTGCAATAACAACACACACACGCACACGCACACGCGCACGCACACGCACGCACACGCACGCACACACGCACGCGCACGCACACACGCACGCGCACGCACGCACACACACACGCACGCACACACACACACACACACACACACACACACACACACACACACACACACACACACACACACACACACACACACACACACACACACACACACACACACACACACACGCACGCACGCACGCACGCGCACACACACACACACACACACACACAGACACACACACACACACACACACACACACGCGAAATGAGGCTGCGGGCATTTCCCGCGGTAGGTGCACTCTAAAGTATGAATGATGGGCACAGATTGGTCGCAGCTATTCCTATTCCATGTGCGAGCAAAATGTCTTGGCGGTTTCTTATTTGTTCCATTCCAAGTATTGCACAGTGCAGACCCCCTCGGAAAGCTCGGTAAAATCCTCAGTGGCAGTTTCATGTGCCCAGTCTGACCGGGCAGGCGACACTGATGAAGAGAAAGGAAGGGTTAACCCACGGTTTCTTATCTGGACTGAGAATAGCACTTCCATCGCCAACGAGGCAGAAGTTATATACGACAGTCTGCCACCAGGTGTAGGGGACGATAACAAAGAAAAACTACCTGCAGGCGTTATTCTGGAGGTCTCAATGAAGTAGCTACGCAAGGACTGCAAAGCGTAGCGGGCGTCCCTGGGTCAAGGAGAAAGCAGAAAATGATATTTAATACGCATGAGCGCGACCTTAGTTTATGGTTTTCGTGCGTCATAGATGTGCTTTGAGCGCTTTATGCTCAAGGCATGAGATAATAGAGGCTTTTAGCTTGTACGTATACTTTTCAACGTTACCGCGTGTTACCGGAATACCGAATTGCGTTTACCGTGTTACCGGAGCGAATGTTTTAGCAAAGTTTTAGCTCTCCATACGTAAAAGTTCACGTACGTGCGCAATCGTATACCTTTATTTTTGCGCAAACCACTAATTTGTGGTAATAGCCACGAATGAAGGTGGATTTGCGAGATATGGCCGCATACGTAAAGTCTATCCGGCAAGTGGTTTACGTAGTATCCGTTCCGTAAAGGCCCGCGCATGCGCAGATTCCTTCCGGTATCCGGTAACACGTAACGTAAGCAAATATACGTACAAGCTAAAAGTCCCTAATTACAGGACGCATGTGGGCTGCCTCTGCATTGTTTGTATTGTGTCTTCACTAGTTTTGCTCACTAAGGCACTGGATTCGGAGATACTGCTGTAAAATATTGCTTACCATTATGAGGATGACAACGAGGAGAAATATGTTGTTCACTGTTGGTGGATTCAGCCTTAGAAAATAGGCCTGCGATATATATTCAGAGGGAATCAACTGAAGAGGTCGACGGTGTTCGGTTTAAGCACCAGTTTACCTCTGCATAGGCAACGATGATTTCGCTACGATATATGGAACTCCTGCATCATTTAGTTGCTCAGGTTTTATGTCTAAGAGGTGTTTTGATCCGTGTGTGCACATTACTTGTAGTAAGAAATTACGCATCAGGCGGACTTTGCTAGTCGAACGACCAAATTGAAGGTACATCCCGAAAATATTGTTGCGGTGTCGCAAAGGTTACCAGGATCAGGCGGCTGAGCCAAGGCGACCGGCTGTCCCGGAGTCACGGTCGAAGCAGAAGCGGCAGAATTTCCTTCTATTGACATCGCGGGACTGACCAGGACACGTCCGCTGCGGAGTTGCGTCTTTTGACGTACCCAGCACGTCCACCAAAATGTTGCGAATATATTTACGAATTTACGAGATACTTACAGTGGAAAATACTCTAACAGTCAATATGGCGCTTGTTGTTTACCAGCCAGCGTTGTCCTCCTCTGCTTCCCTGACTTCAACATAGCGATAGTTGCGACACCACCATAATATATATATATATATATATATATATATATATATATGGTTTTAACGAGGTGAGGTCACGCTAACAATATAAGGAATGGTGAGCTTCAGACTTGTATAGCAATATATTAAGCTTTAAAAATGGTCGAAGCTTACTCAACGCCACGCAAGGCTTGAAATATCAAAACTGGCTGATTTTGAAGACTAATCTTGTAGCATCTAGTTTGTTTCTAGGCTTTAGCTAGGCGATCGAGGCAGGTTGTTTATAGGTTGCTTCTACGTCGTTGCTAGGATTTAGCTAGATGATGCTTGGTAGTTTCTACCATGATTCTCACCGCACATAGGTTCGAGTTAAACTACAGACAATCACAGACACGACACAAATGTCGAAACTCCAGAGACAAAACCTCGCACTGGAACCAAGCGCTCGCAGACCTCATAGATCTACGGGCACGTCGTCATTGGCGCAGGCCTTCCATCGCTTAGGGTCTTCTCGCTTCCGCCGTTGCCTTTCCCATTCCCTACAGTATTCTCTCGTTGCATGTACTCGGGACCGTCGGTTCCCCGCCGTCGCTTCGCAGCCATTTCTGTGGCTAACTGTTGCCTTCTTCATTTTATTGGACCAGCGTTGAGTAATGGGATTTACCCAATTTCTGTGGCCCATACCCGTTTATGATGATGACAGTTTTCGCGTAGGCTACACGGCACATACCTTAGGCCGCACAAATTACGGCTAGCTAAACAGCTTAGCTCTTAAAAAGTATCATTATGAGGAACCGGTGTCAAATGGTATATAATCATTGCATATGTTTAAACCCGCACTAGTGCTTCCGAAACTGTATGGTCTACAAGAGAAATGATGGAGCAACGTTTTCTATAAATAATACAGATACTTTTGCAGTTATACAGTATACAGGTGCAATTAAGTTAAGCTACATCGGACTGCTTGTCGTTACTGCCTTGTATATTCTGGTCGCTGGGTCCCGTGAAGCTACTTACGTAGCTTTTAACCCAACGCAACCATCGAGCATGTATATACAAGAAAAATAAAACTGAATTGAATTGAATTGAAAGAAATATTGTTGTTTTCTTGTTAATGCGAAATCGCCAGCATTCTGACGACATTATTCGCAAACTATAAATTGAGGCTAGAAGAAACGGCATGAAGCGAGACGTAAAATAAAGACGACGTTCTTAAGAAACCGTAATAATGTTACTAACATACGTTTCGAACGATCCCCTGCTCTCAAGAGTCTCATAATGCTGCTACTCCATTCGCTTTTAATTTATTCACTCTGTCACCATGGACAGTGCGATTTGAACTCAGCAAGTCGTTTCTTATCTAATGAGCAACGCTAAGCACCTGCATACTAACGCCGGCGCAAGCTTCCATCTATACTGCATCAAAATGCATGGCCGCGCCGGGCCTTTTGAAGTAACTGCTTTCTACAAAAGCTACGACTAATGACCGGGAGCGACCAGTACAGTGCACGAAGACAGAGTGTATCGACGTAGGAGGTACCCGAAAGGTTTGTAAATGTTATGTGAAGCTAAGAATAAGCATTACCACGCAACCTCTTTTCATTGTTTAATATGAAGTGCTGCGCGGGCAGCGGTCCAAGTTGCGTATTCAGGGACCGCGGTCGGGTCTGCGGCGGTGAGTGGAATGAGGTGGACAAGAATATTAACGACGTTTCATCATACATATCCTCACTATTGAACTCTAACGTGCTTGATTACATGCGCCCTTGTTGTGTCTATTTCGAAGCGCGAAATACAGAGGTTGTAATAGGCGCAACCATATAGTGTATGTGTCTATGCTAGTCAAGCTAAACGCTCAATTAGTGTCCTTTTCTTAAACCATTAAGAACCATATGGAGTGATCTTCCCATCGCTCTTCTTATCTACGCTTTCGGGAGTTATTAGACAGATAATTTTTTACCAACGTCTCAATTATTTTTCTAACGCAGGAAACGCGCTCCCTGACTCTTTATAAAAATGCGTAACCAGCCCTTTGCAGGCATGCTTCCATTGTGAGAGGAAAATATTAAACCACCGCTAAAGAAATCCCAAAGAAATTTTGCCAAAACTATTTGTGCATTGTTCTGCATACGTCTTTTCATTCTAGCAGAAATAGCAAAGGACTGCGAGAATCCCCCCGAAGAAACTCACTAAAAAGGTGTCGGTTGTCTTGCTTGAATCAATCTCCACGAGAAGAGAACGGCTAAGAAAATTGCATTCAATCAGTAAATATTCTATGGTTCTTTCTTTTCCAGGATTCTCTAATGAAACCCGCCGCAGAAATCAATTTTTCAAGTGAAGCTTTTCTCAATGAAAACGCCGGCGGCGCTGCCGTTTAATGACCTACTTATCAACGCCAGAAGGGGATAGGATGAAGCATTCACCTGGTCTTTTCTTGCGTGTTCATCCTGAGCTACCCAATTTCGATTCAAAGCTCCAACGCTTGAAGATGCTTCTAATTGATCAAAGAAAGGCTAAAACAAAAAACAAAAACAAAAGATGAGAGCGAAAAAAATTAGGCAGATCCCACGTACCATGAGAATCGATGTTATGCGAAGCATCTGGAGGTAAGGTGACTGGGTTGTAATTTTTTAGATGCGAGGCATCTTACGCTCGGGTCTATGTCCGTCCTTCTTCCCGCGTCCGTCCCTCCTGTTAGTCCGTCCCTCCTTCCCACGTCCTACACCCCCACAGTGCATGGGCGTCCCCTCCCTCTCTCTCCTCTCCTACGCTCACCCCCCTTTCTCTCCTCTAGGAATCCTCCTCTACTCTACGGGGCGTCGCACAGCCCCCACAGCGCATGCTCGCCCCCCCCCCCCCCCCCCCCTTCTCTACTCTAGGAATCCTCTACTCTACGGAGCAGCGTCCCACACCCCCACAGCGCATGCGCGTCCCCTCCCCCCTCTCTCTCCTCTCATACGCTCGCCCCCCTTTCTCTCCTCTAGGAATCCTCTACTCTACGGAGCGGCTCCCGCGTCCCACACCCCCCACAGCGCATGCGCGTCCCCTCTCCCTCTGTTGCCTCTCTACGGTCCCCCCCCGTTCTCTCCTCTAGGAATCTTCTACGGAGCGGCGCGCACGACAGGTGGTGCGACAGCTGCATACTCCGCTGGGGACGCCACGGTAGTTCCGCGGTATGAAAATGACGAAGCGCGCGCGACTCATTCTCTCTCCTGTGCAGCGCCGCGATAAGCGCCCGGGCCTGCTGCCGCGAAAAGAGAGCGGCGACGTTTTTCCCGCTCAAGCCAGCCATATCCCCGCTGCTTCGCATCCACGCATGGTTGCCTTTAGCGGGAGATGGGAAGTTTTTTATTGAACAAAACGATATGAAATGACGCTAAAGATATGTACAAATGTTGCACGCACAGACATGTTGAATAATCGCATATGTTTTCATATAACCAGTTGTTTACAGTTGCGTAACGATGCCAACAGAAACATGAGTATTGCCAACACCAGAAGCCGTAAGCTGATATGTTGAGCATTGTGCTTCCAAGGATGGTAACCCTGGATAGTTCTACGCAAAGCCAACTACAGTGGATGGTGCTTAATTGCACAACTGATGTTAACCCGACATGACTCCTTCGTCATAGTACGTATGTAATGTTTACAAAATTAGATAGCCAACACTGCAACCACATTATAAGTTTCAGCAACATTACGCCTGCATAGGGTGTTCTGCCAAAGCAGTTTCGAGACCTGACGTGGCTCTGTGGTAGAATGCTTGATTGCCACGCAGAATGCTTGGGTTCGATTCCTGCGGGGACTGTGATTTGTATTCTTTGTATTCCTGGCGTCAGCGCCACCGATGTCCGTTTTTCTTAACGCTGTCGCCTTTAAATTACCAGTGTCAATGCCACCGATGTCAGTTTCTCTTAACGCTCTCGCATTTAAATTACCAGTGCCTGTTCTCGCTGTTCCTGGGTAGATATAAATTGTCTCTAAGTCCGGTGGCGCATACCCGCATTCCGCGGCCCGTGGTATACGGGTATGAGCCACACGTGTCTGGAGAAATGAGTTTGACAACGTACGCGACGGGATTTTCACGTTATTCATGTCATGACCAGTCAGACGTATTTGTCAATACCTCTTATCCTCCCATACAAATTTTGGTCTACCCCAAGTTAAGGAGGCCACCACGAGAGTACCCAGACGTAGGCGGCTAGATAGATAGATAGATAGATGGATACGCAGATAGAAACGCAAAAGTGCTTACAGTACGCAAGGAAATGCTTCGCATAAAAAATTAAGGCAAAGCTCGATGTCTTTCGGTAGTATAGTGCGTTCCAACAATTACTCGGGCACCAATCCTTTCGCAATCGATGACCACTTCGTGGTGCAGACTTTTATCTCCTTGTGAAAAGGAAGAATCCTCAATCCACTCCGAGCACGCGACTCCGGCGACAGTTTCGACACGTAGGAAGCCTACTTTCGTTCCACTTCCGGCGTGTTCGGAACCCCATGCTTCTCGAACTGTTGGGCGTTGCACAAGAGGAAACGATTCTTTCTGTCTTCTTATAATGTCCATTTTTTAACAGCGAACATGACATTGCAATGGAGAGAGAGAGAGAGAGAGAGAGAAAGGGACTAATGAAAAGAAATTGACATCACTAAGAACTAACCTTATTGAGCCATTCCACTAGTGAAAGAGCAAAAGAATGGGATAATAATAACATAACGACAAAAAGTATTCTACCCTACTGAAAAAATCCGCATGCCGTCATACGGAAAACATACGGGTTCCGCATATTTTTCCGTATAAAATATATGGATTTTGTACGGACGTATACGGATGTTTACGGAAATTGTAAGGAACATACGGAAGTATCATATGGTGCATAAGGAATTCCGTATGGGCGTACGGATGTAGCCTTAAGGAACATGCGGATGCCATATCTGTTATACGGATAGACTCATACGGAAAGTATGATGGAACATGCGGAAACCGCATGGGATATGGAAAGAACAAACGGAATCCGTATGCGCTATGCGGAAAGATCCACGTGGCAATAAGTTGTATACGGAAAGCATGGTGTTCTACCTGAACCCATGACCACAGGCGAGTGCACGGGGGGGGGGGGGGGGTCTTTTCCCTCTTGTCACCTAAGAGGGGGAGAGGCCTCCTCCTCCTCAATACTTTCTGTGCCCGTCAAACGCTCCCTCGGCGACCGTCGTCTTTCCCTCTCACCCACCATGGTATTACGTTACATTCCACCGCAGCGCGCCGCCACCTACGTTGGGCTTGTCTCTCGTGGCTTGAGGCGCTCCTGCCAGTGTATCGCACGCTCTCGCGTCTAAGCAATTGCGCTTGCGACATTTCCTTGCTGCTGGGATTCTTTACTGATATACCCGTGCAGTGCCGCGTGATTTGCAGTGCCGCGTGAGATTTGCTGCTGTTTCTACATTCTCGTCATATCTGGCATGGTCAATGGCAGCAGGTGTGAATAAGTACATGTGTTGTGGCGTGTGCCAGGGTGTCGTGTCATCTGACAGTGTGCATTGATTATGCTTATTCTGATTGGTGTGTGCCCGGTTGTCGTGTCGCCTGACAGTGCGCATTGTTTATGCTTACGCTGCGTGTGACAACTGCCACTGTTTCTACATTCTCGACACATGGAGCATAACCAGTGGTGGCGGACGTGAACAAGTGTGTGTGTGGTGGTGTGTGTCAGGGTGTCGTCTTGTATGACAGTGCGTATTCTTTGTAGTTATTTTGCGTGGTGCATGCGAGGGTGTTGTCATCTGACAGTGCACATCGTTTAGGCTTATTCTGCGCGTACATGTGCAGAATAAATATTACTCAGTTTACTTTGATCTCTCGATTAAGCTGTCCTCCAACAAGTTCTGACTTAATGGAAGCCCTTGTCTGCATTGTATGAACTCGCTAAACCAAAATCACTATGGTATTATGGCATCCATAATAACATATTTCCGTATAAATGGAAGCCGTATATACGGAGGGATACGGATCCGTATAATCCATATATATGGATTATGCGGATATGGATTATGCGGATCCGTATCAAGCGGATCCGTACCATGCGGATCCGTAATACCATAATTCCGTATGTACGGATCCGTATCTTCCGTACATACGAATTTTTTCACTAGGGTAGGGCAATGGATTTCATGATGAATTAGAATTCCAGTCTTTCATATCAGTTTCCTTGAACAATTGCAGCAGAATTGTTGTGACGTTCTGAAGCTGCGATGTAGAAGACGATAGCATCGCGTTTTTGTTGAGTGTTCAGTCTTCCATCAATCTGTTCTCTGCTGGTGTGACGGGATAGATTTTCAACCTGAAGAGACAGGCAACAGCACAAAAGGCATTGACAGGTGCTTTTCTCTTTCCCAAAACGCAAACATTCAACCAGCCCCAAGAGCAATGTTATCGGCAATGTTATCACGAGCTCACATTAACAAACTTGTGAAAGAAAGATATTATTTATTCTATATCGCAACCGAATTATTAGCGGTACACTGAGCATTGCCCCAGTTTTAAGATACCGGAAGCTGCAATACGAACAGGTTTGAACGATACGGGCAGCCGAACAAATGTCTTAGTCTTGGCTGGCCGATCAGTGCGGGAATTTTTTTGTTGCGATTAATACATCTCGAACTGGAAACGGTCAAAATTGCGATCGTCTGGCAGTAATGTGACATGATGTATGACACTCGGTCCTTTCTCGGTCTAAAAGATGTTCGTTTTCTAGAGAAGGAAAAAGCGGTATTTGTTAAAGGGTTGCTTGAGGAAATTTACAGCGCCTGTGTCCACAATATTGGCAATATCTTCATGCCTTTGAATACATTTCTTTTTCGGTCTCTTTTACGGACTTCAGTGAATAACGACATATTTCTTTGTTCTTGATCCATATGACGAGCTATTAAGAAAATAATTTCGTCGCCATAGTTTGCTTCTGAAACAATGAATATAGAATAATTAGCCCAATACATTCTAAAGTCCCAATAATTCTCCATTTATCGGAACAGAATGTACAGGTGTTTGTGACTTACGTAATTTCATGTTTTTTCTCTTTCTATCTCTTTCTCTGTTTTATTTTACCCTTTATTCCAATCTCTACGTACAGGGCCCCAACTGAACATAGTTTTGGTAACATTCCTGAATTTCCTGTATCTCAAAAAAGTTACTCGATTGTTCTCGGAAACGTGTTAAGCGATGGCATAAAAGGCCAGGCATTCGCAAAATACGCAACACAGTCATCGCGTAAGCTTTGTCATACTCTTCCGTGCAAGTGCTCCATTTATTTATTCAGACCTCGAATATGACGTTTACTGCGCCTTGAAATCGACGAATCATCATCGCGCCGAGACATCCAAGGGGTTTACTTGGATCCTCGACTCGCTGCTGTCGCGGCAAATGGCACTCGTTAACTAAGCATGACAGGCCATCTCGAGCTTCATACAGGTTGAGCCTGGCATGCACCCATTTACACGGGGCTATTCGCGGAAAGTGCGGCGAATATGGTGAGAACTAATGGGCCTTGCCAAAGGTACTTGACAAGTGGGATTGAACGCGAAAAAGGAGCGTTCAATCGCGAGGGGTGGAATTATTGCAATGGCAGTTGAAGTAAAAGGGGAGATAAGAAACAAACAATGAAATGGAGATATTCCATATAAGACACCAGGATGTTATGCAGTGTAGTATGTAAGAAAATCACTTGATTGAGTGGTCACATAACAAGGGCACCAAGGACGCCTTTTTGTTTTACGCTAACTTATGAGTCGTGTCGGCAAAGCTCAGAGAAAGTGCTGCAATGGCGGGTCAGTGCGCAGGTTGATTGTACCGCTCAAGCTGCAGAGCCAACTTGCTTGCTGAAAACGTGAAAAACACAAATTCTACGAGGACAAAAACAAAGAAAGAATGTTCGGAGAGAGTATGACGGCACTGAGTCAGCGTTTGTCATTACAACATTTTTTGAAGTCATACTGTCCCTGTTTCCGTGTACTAAATACTCCCATCACACGCTGACACTCAATTTTCATCTGCTGCTTTTGGGAGAGAAAGGAAAGACAAGAGCTTAGGCGCTTAGGTCCGTTTGGAGTTCGGGTATAGAGTTCAGTTTCGAAATGGATACATTAGCATCCATTTGCAAAGTTTACCTTGGAATTATTAAGATGATTGATTGATGGATTGGTTGGCAAAAAACCGATTTATACAGCTTGACCAGGTCCTATAAACATCTCTATCACCACCCTTTCCGCCAAGGGGGATTACGAGCTGAATGAAAACGTAATTAACAACACTGCCAGGAGCGGAATTTAGTGTAACGTTACGCTAATCAAGACACGTGCCGTGATTGTACAGTATTAGCCTGTGAAAGCAGCTCTCACACGCAGCTGTGCATTTCTGCTCCACATATTACATTACAACATTACCGCCAGCATATTGGCTCATCGATAGCGCGCGCTGACGCCCCCTTTAATCCGCATGCCTTGCCCAATCGATTGCGAGCAGTTCACTTTAATACCTCAAGAGCTTCTCATTATCCCAGTGCCACTTCGGTTGCAGATTGAAGCGATTGCGGCAGCCTATCACCGTGAGGTGTTCCGATCGCATTAGGCTGTTGTGTAACGACAGTTTTAGGGAAATGCGCTAGTTTAATGTAGCACGGAAACGCTTATTCTCGCTATATTCTGAAAGGCAGTGCATTATGGATAATGCATTGAGGAAGGCTACAGCGTAGAGGGGTCGATTTAAATCAACCATTGTATGACTGTCATCACCTCTTCATATCAATATAGATAGTGTAAGCTAAAACAAAATATATGATAGTGCCACGCACGTTTCTTGTTTCTATTTTGCTTTATTCCGTTTACCCGCACAAAGACTGTCAGCAGTGCTCGGCGCAGACCGCGCCTGAGAGTTCGAGAAGCCTCACGGTTGTAGTAGATCGTTTTGTTTTGATTGTGAGCAGGACGCGAACAGTTCACTTATTTCAGAGCTTGCGCGACGACCAGTGAAAAGGCTGGAAAGTTCGATGCGTGATGTATAAATGCCGACGCGCCTTGCCGCGGATCAGTTTATCGAAGACCGACGCTCTGTGCGCCGATATCAGTGTACAGCGTGCATTGCATGCTGTAATTTGAGTTTTCGTTCCGTGGCCACAAGTTCGGTCAAGTAAAGAGTTTCGCCTTGAAGAAGGCGACTGCTGCTCGTTCACGTCACGATCCCGTGACAATATGTATTATCAAGTAAAAATTCTACAAGCCGCTACATTCAGTATCTTCAGAAGAAAGGTGCACGTACCCACAATCGAATGTCCATATGTACTACTTCACGAGCTTTTCCTTAAAAAAAAATATAGTAATTGTTGGGGTTTAACGTCCCGAAACCATCATATGATTATGAGAGACGCTGTAGTGGAGGGCTACGGAAATTTTGAACATCCGGTGTTCTTTAACGTGCACCTAAATTTGAGCACACGGGCCTCAATAATTTTTATCGCCTCCATTAAAAATGCGGCAGCCGCTGCTTCCTTAAGAAAAGGAGGGGTGGAAATCAGACGTGGTTTTGCTGCAGCACGTTACTTTATTTCTGGAATTCGCATATACTATTCAGACGTCGATCTTACAAGACACACTAAGACATATTAAGGAAGAAATGGACATTTTTAACGTGGCATGTACGCTTCTATAGAAGTTGATATAAAAAAGGTATATTTTTATAAATTTTACTCTTTTCACGTAGGAGCATTCGGTTAATTTCAACCGAGCAACTTAGTAGTACGTCGCCCTCCTCATCTTGCACCTGGCCTATGAAGTGCCGCCCCCCCTCTTTAACATCGCATAAGACGAGGAAATTTGGTAAAACTCCCACTTATTGGGAGGAAGTATTTTATAAGGGTCGGCAGTCAGTGTACATATATGTGTCTTTTGTCATTGATTCTTGATCTAGGGAGCTCCCTGCAGCTCTGAACGCAAAGTGTAGAGTCGGTAGACGGTAACATAGAGATTGCCTGCATTACTCTTCTACTAAATGAAAAACAGTATCATTTTCTTCAACCAGCTCTCCTTTGGCGCTTCTAAGTAGCATGTAGGCTTCTGAAGTTTGAAAAAAAGTAAATTTGCTCAGCCATAATGCCACCTAGGCCGGGTCGACGTCCGTTAAATAGACTTCGCAAGGTGAGAACTTGTGCTTCCTTCTAAGGCAACAACTTATCCTGAAAACTCATGAAGAAACGCAGCTTGTAGACCACGCGCCTACAATTATTACATTTACCGTCGACTCTGCTTTTACTCAGACACATGAGCCTCTTTTCTGAGAAGGTATAGCAAACGTGACCAACGTCCTAAGAGCTTTGGATCCTAATTAAAGGACAGCAGGGGAGCAACGTTGCGAGAGGGCGTTATAACGAAGTTCCTGCGGCGCCGCGGTAGCGAGAAGTGCAAGCGTTGCTCTGTGAGGGCTTTCTTAATTACGACCAAGGAACGTCCCGGGCCCTTGAACATGTGAAAGGAAAAGGTCTGGTCGTCTGAACAAACTTCCACTTGGTAAACACTGTTGTGCCAGAGTCTTGCGTTCAAAACTGCAAAAAAAAAATATATATATATATGCATATTGCCACGCGCGTTTCTTTTACTGTATTCGATTTACGCCCACAAAGACTGTGAACAAACCGCGCCTGCAGTGTTCGAGAAGGTTCACGATTCTAGTAGATCATTTTGTTAAGATTGCGCGCAAGACGCGAACACCCAAGATTATTCGAGAGCTTGCGCGACGACCAGAGATAAGACAAGAATGTTCGACGCGTGAGTTATAAAAGCCGGCGCGTTCCAACGATGTTCAGTTCATCGACGGCCGACGCTACGTTCGCCGCTATCAGTGACAGTGCTTATTGCTGTATTCTGATTTTCCGTTTACCGGCCACAAGTTCTGCCTAATAAAGAGTTTCTTCTTTGAAACGCCGACTGTTGCCTTCGTCGACGTCACGACCACGTGACATCTGGTGGAGGTGCTGCTTCGTTCATGTACCGGACACCCCCGTCAAGTCGTGAACCCAGCCCCAGTCGTGAAGGAGACGTCGACGCCAACCACGACCAGCGAGTTAGCCGTAGGCAACAAGGTCTACAGCCGGAGTACGGCCCTCTACCCGACAAGATTCGCAAGACCAAGACCATGACCACGACAGCGGCAACGATGACAGCCCCTGCGCCACCTCCCGCGATCGTGATGCAGCCGCCAAGGGAGCCACCGACTTTCCGGGGATCATCACTTGAAGACCCAGAAAGCTGGCTGGAGACCTACGAACGAGTCGCTGCCTTCAACAGCTGGGACACCGAAGAAAAACTCCGCCACGTCTACTTCTACCTAGAATACGCGGCGAGGACGTGGTTCGAGAACAGAGAATCGGCGCCACAAACCTGGGATATCTTTCGGACGACGTTCCTAGGCACCTTCACGAGCGTCGTCCGCAAGGAACGTGCTGCAACTATCCTGGAGACACGCGTGCAGCTTCCTAACGAAAACATTTCGATCTACACGGAGGAGATGACCCGCTTGTTTCGCCACGCCGACCCCAACATGACCGAAGAGAAGAAAGTGAGCTGCCTTATGAGGGGTGTGAAGCAAGAACTCTTCGCCGGATTGATCTGGAACCCGCCGAAGACGGTCGCCGAATTCGCATCCGAAGCCTCGACCATCGAGAAAACACTCGAGATGCGGACACGGCAATACAACCGCAGCTTCTCGGCTACAAGCTACGCGGACGTCCAAGTGCTAGGAACCGCCGACCTGCGTGAGACGATCCGAGCGATCGTGCAAGACGAGCTGCGAAAAATTCTACCTTCAGCGCAGCATCAGGTGGATTCCATCGCTGACGTCGTACGCCAGGAGATCCAGCAATCACTGGGCGTTCCGCAGCCTCCAGAGCCGCAGCTGCAAGCCATGAGCTACGCTGCTGCAGCCCGACGTAGTGCACCTCCCCTACGCCCCCGTCAGGACGCCGCACAGCCGCGCTACCGTCGCGAGACGCCGCCGCCGCCACCACCGCCGCCATCTCACCCACCTGTCAGCCAGCGCTACACGCGCAGGAAGACCGACATCTGGCGTGCCACCGACCACCGCCCACTATGCTACCACTGCGGAGAAGCCGGCCACACTTACCGCCGCTGCCAGTACCGCCAGATGGGACTGCGTGGTTTCGCCATCGACGCGCCGCGTCCACAGCGGGGTGAAAGACCACGCGACATCGCCGACTACCTCGCAGGAGCTCAGTGGACACCCCGACGACCATCCCGCTCGCCGTCGCCTGGCCGCTACATGTCACCGCACCGCCGGCAGTACGCTGGCCCAAACCGGGGCCGATCAGCCCTTACTGAAAAACTAAGGGCAGCAACCGATGGAGGTGCGGTTGCTGTACGACGAACTACCGAAGATCCTCCGCCGCCGACGACGACGCCGCGACGAGACCTCAAGAACCCGCCGCAACCTCGGACGCAGCCGTGACGTCGAAACTTCGCGGCCTGAAGATGACCTGACGAAGCAACATCTAAGCAGCGGTACAAACCGTCGTAGCCGTGACCCGACGCCGCGGCCCAACCCTCAACGCACGACGACGAACCAGCGACCTCGACGTAATATTCGACGGCCACAACGTCACCGCTCTCGTCGACACTGGAGCCGACTATTCCGTCGTCAGTGGGTCTTTCGCGACGAAGCTGAAGAAAGTAAAGACCGCTTGGAGTGGACCCGAAATCCGGCAGCTGGAGGCCACCTGATAACGCCGATTGGAGTCTGCACGGCAAGAGTCACCGTCAGTAACCGGACTTATCCTGCGATCTTTGTAATCCTACAAAACTGCTCCAGGGATGTGATACTTGGAATGGACTTCCTAAGTGACCACGGCGCCGTCATCGACCTAAGGTCTGAGTCGATAACACTAACCTCAGACAAGGCGCTCCCACCCCTCGCGACGCCAGGGAACCACGCATTGAATGTGATAGAGGAGCAGGTGACCGTTCCGCCGCTCTCCAGCGTCATTATTTCCGTCGGCACCGAAAACCCTGCGAACCTTGAAGGCGTCATCGAGGGCGATCAGCACCTACCTGAACCGTCAAATTTGCGTCGCAAGAGGTATAGCCGAGCTGCGTGACGGTAAAGCAAAGGTAGTGCTGACAAACTTCAGCCACGAATATAGGCACCTCAACATTGGTACGACGGTCGCCTACATCGACGAATGCGTGGCCGCCAGCAATGCTTTCGCCCTATTCGATGCTGCCGAACCTGCTTCGACAATTCGAGGTTCCGAACCACATTTCGACGTCAATCCGAGCCTTCCGACGGATAAACAAGAACAGCTCAATACCCTGCTCCTGCAATACAACGACTGCTTTTCGTCGTCGTCAAGAGTTCGACAGACCCCGGTCGCACGACACCGCATCATAACAGACGAAAGTTCCAGGCCACTACGTCAGAGCCCATACAGAGTTTCAACGCGGGAACGCGAGGCCATAAAGCAACAAGTCGACGAAATGCTACGCGACGACATCATCCAGCCTTCAAAGAGTCCGTGGGCGTCACCCGTGGTTTTAGTGAAGAAGAAGGACGGAACCCCTCCGTTTCTGCGTCGATTATCGCCGCCTGAACAAAATCACGAAGAAGGACATGTATCCTCTCCCACGTATCGACGACGCCCTGGACCGACTCCACAACGCGAAGTATTTTTCGTCGATGGACCTCAAGACCGGCTATTGGCAAATCGAGGTCGACGAGAGAGACCGAGAGAAGACTGCCTTTATCACACCAGACGGTCTCTTCGAGTTCAAAGTCATGCCCTTCGGTCTTTGCTCGGCACCTGCGACGTTCCAACGTGTTATGGACACTGTACTGGCCGGCTTGAAGTGGCAGACCTGCCTTGTGTACTTGGACGACGTCGTTGTGTTTTCTTCAAACTTCGACGAACATTCTCCGGCGCCTTGAAGCTGTACTTCAAGCAATCAAGGCCTCTGGACTCACCCTGAAGCCAGAAAAGTGCCGCTTCGCATATGAGGAACTTCTATTCTTGGGTCACGTAATCAGCAAGTCTGGAGTTTGCCCCGACCCGCGAAAAACAGCTGCGATCGCTGCCTTCCCGCCGCCTACCGACAAGAAGGCCGTTCGACGATTTCTCGGCTTGTGCGCCTATTATAGACGCTTCGTCAAGGAATTTTCACGCATCGCCGAGCCACTAACTCAGCTCACGAAAAATGACGTGGAATTCAAGGGGAGCGGCGCAAGTCGAAGCATTTCAAGAATTGAAACGACGCCTGCAGACGCCTCCAATACTTGCGCATTTCGACGAACACGCCGACACGGAAATCCACACCGACGCAAGTAGCGTAGGACTCGGCGCCGTTCTTGTCCAGAGAACTGCCGGCGTGGAAAGGGTTATCAGTTATGCTAGCCGGTCGCTATCCAAGGCGGAAGCCAACTATTCCACAACAGAAAAGGAGTGCCTTGCCATCATCTGGGCAACGTCAAAGTTTCGCCCCTACCTCTACGGCAGGCCCTTCAAAGTTGTGAGCGACCACCACGCCTTGTGTTGGCTAGCTAACCTGAAGGACCCCTCCGGTCGCCTCGCAAGATGGAGTCTGAGACTTCAAGAATTCGACATTACCGTCATTTACAAGTCCGGAAGAAAACACTCTGACGCCGACTGCCTGTCTCGTGCCCCCCGTCGACCCACCGCCGCTGGACGACCAGGATGATGACTGCTTCCTGGGAACCATAAGTTCCGACGACTTCGCCGAGCGACAGTGCGCCGATCCGGAACTTAAGGGCCTTATGGAATACCTCGAGGGCAAAGCCACTGTGGCTCCAAAGATATTCAGACGAGGACTGGAGTCGTTTTTCATGCGCAACGGCGTTCTTCTAAAGAAAAAACTTCTCGCCACTTCGGGCCGACTCCCTCCTCGTAGTACCTTCGGCATTACGTCCAGAAGTTCTGCATGCTTTGCATGACGACCCGACGGCTGGACACCTTGGATTTTCCCGTACGCTGGCAAGGATACAAGAAAAGTACTACTGGCCTCGCCTCACTGCCGACGTCACTCACTACGCGAGGACTTGCCGAGATTGTCAGCGACGGAAGACACCACCGACTAGGCCAGCCGGACTGCTGCAGCCCATCGAGCCACCTAACCGGCCGTTACCAACAAATCGGCATGGACTTACTGGGGCCGTTCCCGACGTCGAATTCCTGGAAACAAATGGATCGTCGTAGCTACTGACTACCTCACCCGCTACGCCGAGACAAAGGCCCCGCCCAAGGGCAGTGCCGCCGAGGTAGCAAAGTTCTTCGTCGAGAACATCGTACTGCGTCATGGCGCCCCAGAGGTCCTCATTACCGACAGAGGTACGGCCTTTACTGCGGACCTAACTCAGGCGATCCTGAGGTACAGCCAAACAAGTCACCGCCGGACCACCGCCTACCACCCACAGACCAACGGCCTGACCGAGCGTCTAAATAAGACCATCGCCGACATGCTGGCCATGTACGTCGACGTCGAACACAAGACGTGGGACGCCATCCTTCCGTACGTGACCTTCGCATACAACACGGCCGTGCAAGAAACGACGCAGATCACGCCATACAAGTTGGTCTACGGACGGAGTCCGGCAACGACGCTCGACGCCATGTTACCAAACATGACCGACGAGGAAAACATCGACGTAACCGCCTACCTACAGCGCGCCGAAGAAGCACGACAGCTCGCCCGCCTGCGGATCAAGAATCAGCAGACGACTGACAGCCGCCGCTACAACCTTCGACGACGGTTCGTGGAATACCAGCCCGGCGACCGCGTTTGGGTGTGGACGCCGATACGACGACGTGGACTGAGTGAAAAACTTCTGCGACGATACTTCGGACCGTACAGGGTGCTTCGTCGTCTCGGCACACTCGACTCCGAGGTTGTCCCCGACGGCATTTCGAACTCTCAACGGCGCCGTGCGCGACCTGAAGTCGTCCATGTCGTGCGCCTCAAGCCGTTTTACGCGCGGTAGTGAACCTGAGGACTGTACTTCTTTTTTCTTTCATTGGACTTTCTTGTGCGTATTGTTTACTGAACTTTCTTGATTTATTGTCGCTATTTATTGTTGCATGTATTTTTACCATGTGTTCTGTTCTAAGCATCGGGACGATGCCTTTTCAGAGGGGGACATTGCCACGCGCGTTTCTTTTACTGTATTCGATTTACGCCCACAAAGACTGTGAACAAACCGCGCCTGCAGTGTTCGAGAAGGTTCACGATTCTAGTAGATCATTTTGTTAAGATTGCGCGCAAGACGCGAACACCCAAGATTATTCGAGAGCTTGCGCGACGACCAGAGATAAGACAAGAATGTTCGACGCGTGAGTTATAAAAGCCGGCGCGTTCCAACGATGTTCAGTTCATCGACGGCCGACGCTACGTTCGCCGCTATCAGTGACAGTGCTTATTGCTGTATTCTGATTTTCCGTTTACCGGCCACAAGTTCGGCCTAATAAAGAGTTTCTTCTTTGAAACGCCGACTGTTGCCTTCGTCGACGTCACGACCACGTGACAATGTATACAGGGTTCGCAATGCATCAATTCTGCGGATATGATTCTCGACGCAAGGCTATTATCAATTACTGTTATGGAGGGTGGGTAATTTGTAATTATATGTTTTTTACAGTAGGATGATTATTGTACCGAATAAGGATTACCAAGTGCTCAGTGGCGCAATTAGGCATGCAAGGAAAACCGACTGGATACAAATAAAGATGGATACTGAAAAGCTTGAGGATCCTTCTAGTTATGTTGATAGAGCTATCAAACAGCAGGATTCGTGTAGAGACGAAAATTAGGCGTGGCAGATATCCCAAACAAGTATTGGTTAATGTCACTGATGGTTTCCTCCTCAGCATACGCAAAACGTTTTGTTGCTTGAATTTCGATAGCACCGCAATTCTGCGGCGCACTCAGAAAAGATACACAGTCACAACGACACACCCAGTCTGCAACATTTGCAAGTGTTGCCGCTCTTCCTTGTGTGCATAGGAGTGGGATAAGCACTGCATAAGAATTGCCAAAAACCTGAGAGGACGCTTGAGCATTGCCTTCAAGAGTACAACGCAATAGCGTACTCGGGCCTCGGGCGCATCGCCTTCTCTATTGCTAGCCTGGATTCGGTTCTCGGTGCATGCCTCAACCATGCCGTAAGGAAACGAACGACATCCCCCTCACCACATCACCACATCGAACCACATCACCACATCGAACAGAATATGTCTCTGGAGCCGGCGTTTCGACAAGTGGACTTGTATTCCTCAGAGCACAAGCTGCCCTGAGGAATACAAATAGTAACACGTGTCCCACACCACGCAGCCACGGTAAACACGCATTAACTTTTGGTTTCGAAATACACAAGATGGTGTTCGAAACTTTTCCAAGAGCTATTTTATGTCTTCTCTCGGCAAGTAATTATCGATCAGTCCATTACTATGTTGTGTTGCGATTTGCTTAGCGCGTACAAGAGTCATTGCTATGGATGCTGCAAACCACGGAAAAATTGATTGACCATACTGGCATTAAGCAAACCAAACGCCACTCGGGAACGAAATAGCGCAGTAAGTGCCCTTGTAACAACGATTACGCCACCAATCGCCTGTCAACGCAACGTGTTGTCGCCAAGTTATACGGTGGAGTACACGTAGAACACTTATGAGTTCGCACCACGACACATCGTCCCAAGCCGCACACAAGCAGAACCGGAGAGCTGAGTGGCACACCCGTGCGATACACAGCGTTAATGGCATAACCCCAAGGATTGAGACAAGGCGCACTCCCCACAATTATCAAGTAAAGCCAGAGGAGTTTGTATCGTTCACTTAACGGTGCTTAAAGGAGTGAGCCCCGAAATGCTCTAAGGCCCATATTCTGAAACGCTCCTTACCTCAGTAAGGGGGGCCTTAACTGCTTGAGGACGCCTTACTGCGTATTCTGGAACGCTCCTTACCAAGGTTCCCTCACTGAGGCTCCTTTCCTTGGTGCTCCCTGCTAAGGTAGCGCTCGGGCAACCTTCACGCCTCCTTACCTCGCACCTCGCACTGAAGGGGGTGCTTCTCTGCAGTGCCTGTCAGTGACACTGCATCCGATTTGTCCTTGTTAATCGATACCTTGTACTTGTGCACAAGCTCTGTGCAGGACCGAAGCCAGAGGGGGGGGGGGGGGCAAGGGGGCCCGGGTCCCCCCCCCCAAAAAAAAAAATTCGTGTGGAGAGGAGCGTTTTACCGAGAATAAGTAAAGAAAATAGGTGGTTTTCAAGGTTTTCAACAGGTGCCCCCCCCCCCCCCCCCCAAAAAAAAAATTTCTGGGTCTCCCCCCCCCCCCAACATTCGTATGGAGAGGAGTGTTTTACCGAGAATAAGTAAAGAAAATAGGTGGTTTTCAAGGTTTTCAACAGGTGCCCCCTTCCCCCCCCGAAAAATTTTCTGGCTACGGGCCTGGGTATCCACCCCAAAAAATTTGTATGGAGAGGAGTGTTTTACCGAGAATAAGTAAAGAAGTCGTGGTCGCTCTAAGAAGGCGCGATGGACGACCCAATAGGCACGCCCTTGCTCTGAACAGTAAACAATCATTTACTTGGACCTGAGTTGACTGGAAACGAAATTTCGCCAATGCGAGCAAATTTCGTAAGCTTAACACTACTCGGTTCTGAAAATTAATCTTACGAATGTCCTAAATTTTTTTAAACGACCTTTATTACTCATGTCACGCAACGGCACGTTGAAATTCATCAATGAAAGCAATGAGCTCTAAGGTTGCTCGACCATCCTTTTTTGCTGCTGCAACAGGCGAAAGTTAAATAAACGGGAAAGGATGTGCGCCTATGTGGCGAAAAAGGAGTGTGCACGTAATTATTCAGCGGTATACGGAAAAAATATTCCTTATTCTTGCTTAAAAAAGGACGTTTCGTCCGTATTTCACAGGTACTCTCGATCCCAGACATGCGAAACACGCTCCTTACCTTACTGAGGCGACCCTTAGCAAAGGAAGGTTGAAGGAAGCTTTCAGAATACGCTGACTCCCTCAAGGAGCTCCTTAAGATAAGGAGGCATGAAGGGCTCCTCACGTAAGGTAAGGAAATGGTCTGAGGTAAGGAGCGTTTCAGAATACGGGCCTTAGTTGGTAACATTATGCAGCAGTTGGGGAGCTAATGGCACATAAGCATGTTTTTAACTAAATTCATTTTCTTTCGCAGCACCTAGAGCCAAGGAGAAAATATACCGGATGAATTTCGCTGGAAGAACAAAGCAGACCTAATTATTTTTACTTTGTAAGTTTAGCACGATGATATTCCAAACTCACAGTTGTTGGCACCGTACTTGCGACGCTACTATACGTTACGTTAGCGTGGTAGTCAGTGATGTTTACTGCTATGAGTTCATTGCATAAAGGCAAAAGTGCCCTTCCATTCGTAAGCCATGGCGCCATGCAATGGATTTGAGTATTCGCTTAAGAATTAGCAACGTGTACTAAGCTCTATTACCGTCTAACATGGAGGACACGAAATGAGGACGCACTAAACACTGAAGTCTTACCTTTCTCGTCAGAAGGAGCACTGAAGGTCGGCCTCAAGACTTGTTAGATGTCTCGGTGCTCGTGCTCTCAACTGAGATGACGCATGAACGTACTAGGAGCGCTTATATGAGGCCTCCTGCGTGTGCCACCTTTCTACTTTTCCAATGCCTTACTATAGTTCAGAAATGTTTCACCGCAACATATGGTGTAACACGGTGTTACACCCCAACATGCGTCACGAAGTAGCAGGTGCCTTTTCCACCAAGACGTATTGAGAAATATGTAGCTGTAAGCGTGGCAGACAATTGTTCGTTTTATCCTCAGCTAAAACAAAATGGTGCTTTTGGAGAGAGGTCGTCTTTTAAGCGCGGGGAGTTTAGGGATCCGGCTTCTCGTCCATCCATCTCATGTGGCATGATCACGTTCACAGTAAAGCACCCTGTGTCTCCAAAGCGCCCTGTGTGTTCATGTGTACCTACATTTGTCTTGTCTGTTATGTGTGCTACAAGGAGAAAGATTGAAGTTCTCCTTGTAGTTCTCCTTGAAGTTGCATTAAGCATCCATAAGGTGTAAACGTGGTTGGGACCATCTAAAGGAACAGAAACAAACTCGACAAGCGGTACTTCTTTGTGCTACAGGGGCTGCGACTCCATCTTTCAAAACTCTTCTATTTTAGCGTTTCCAGTGACAGTGATGAGAAAAAAACAAAAAAAACAAAATAAAGGAGGTATATATGAAGTACCGAACAACAGTGACAAAAGACATACCGGCATGTTCAAAAGAAAATGATCGGACATCAGAGCCTCGGACAATGTTTAGACAGAGCAGAACAAGGACACTCGTTGTACTCACGTGCCACTTGTTTCGATGGCTTAAAAACACAGAAAACATCACGCCTTCACATATAAAAAGGAAAACATGCGAAGGACAAGGAAATGTTTCAAGAAAACATCATCGGGCTTTAGAGCCAGAGTTCCGAGAACACCCGGCCGTTGCTTGTGTTAAAGAACCGACTATTTGTTCTCCGAGGAGGACATAATTGTGAAGTCGAAGGCAGGCCAGTGGCACATGAAACACGAATGATGTCAGGTCTCTTGCTCGCAGCCCATTTATTACAGATTATCCCTGTTCTCCACTTCCTCGCCGCTCCTCCGAAATTTTCGTTAGAGTTCTCGCTGCGAAGGCCCACCGCACAAGGAAGGCACAAATTACTACAGCCAGGAGGGTGTTCGGCGAAGCCTTGAGTTCAGTAACTGGTGCTGTTTCTGTAGTAACCAGCAAAATTGATAACTCGTTTTAACGCGATAGCGTTAGGAAACTCGTTTCGCATAAATTCTAGTGTCAGCGGAGATGTCGGTGTCGGCTTCATTCGTTGTGAGCTAAAAATCAGCGTTGTCCGTGGGTGAAAATTCGAGATACATGCACATAAACAAAAAATTGGCCGCGTATCTGCGTTCTTCGCTGCAAATGTCGTCGAAAGACGATAGTCTTGTGCCGGCCGTACTACTATGTTTTGCCTCGCCTGAGACAGCCTAAAAAACACTAGGGTCTTTAGAATTGCGTACCTATGTATTAGATGTGAAGCATCTTATGGCGAAGCTTAATCCGGTGGTGGTGGTGGTGTGCCGCGTGGCTTCCCTTACTGCGCATGCGCAAACCCTTCAAAAAAAATAAAAATAAAAAAAATTTCCATCTCCCGCTGAAGGGAACCATGTGTGGATGCGAAGCAGCGGGGAGATAATTAGCTTGAGCGGGAGGAACGTCGCCGCTCTCATTTCACGGCAGGGGTCCGGGCGCTCATCGCGGCGCTGCGCAGGAGAGAGAATGAGGCGCGCGCGCGCCGTCATTTTCATACCGCGGAACTACCGTGGCGCCGCCAGCGGAGTAAGCAGCAGTCACACCACCTGGCGTTCGCGCCGCTCCGTAGAGGATTCCTAGAGAAAAGGACGGGGCGTACTGTAGGAGAGGGGACGTGCATGCGCTCTGGGGGTGTGGGACGCGTGAGCCGCTCCGTAGAGTAGATGATCCAAGAGGAGAGAGGGGGGAGAGGACGCCGGAGCCGCTCCGTAGAGTATTCCTAGAGGAGAGGGGGGAGAGGACGCGCATGCGCCGCTCCGTAGAGTAGATGATTCCTAGAGTAGAGGAAGGGGGGTGAGCGTAGGAGAGCACAGGGGAGGGGACGCGGGGCCGCTCTCTAGAGTAGATGATTCCTAGAGGAGAGAAAGGGGGTGAGCTTAGGAGAGAGAGGGGCAGGGGACGCGCATGCGCTGCGGTGGTGTGGTATGCGGGAAGGAGGGGACGGACTAAGCCCCCCTCCAAACACATGCAAGCAAGATTACGGAATGGGGTTGTAGCGATGGACAGAGACGAGAGACGTCGTCGTGAAGGCGGCCAACGTGGCCGTGCCGCTGTCCCGCCACTTTATTGAGCGAAGGCCAAACCGAGCGGCGGCAGCTGCTGGCGTCCAGCTCCGCCAGGCGCGTGAACCCGTTCTAACTGTCTCGTGGCTCGAGTTCAGCATGAGCTGCGCGAGAGGCGCGGCGCGGTGTTGGTAAACGATGATGATAATGAATGGCGACGGTGATGCGCTACAGATTACCCCCCCCCCCCCCGCAGAAATGAACCCGTAATACAAAATTATGGGGGCGTATATACAAGTGTACATAGCGCGAAACAAAGTGTCCGTGGGCAGTCCAGGTCGTTAACGTGAAGGGACCATCGGGAGCCAATGGGTCTCTGGTGGGCGGCTCTGGGAGTTGCGCAGCGGGCGAGAGTCTTGGCGAAGGCGAGCTGTCGGAAGTAGCTGTTGGTGTTTCCTGCACGAGCGCGGCCATCGACTGAAGCTTGCGCGCAGAGTGGCTCTGGACCGATTCAATAGCGAGACCGCCTGTGGGTCAATCCGACGTCGAAACTTTCCATACTGGCCCGAGCGATGGCGGCACGTGGGGAGGGAGTCGGTGCTGTTGCAGTTGTCAAGCTCGTCGTCCCAGTGTTCGGTCGATTGCTCTTGAGCGGCAGTTGCTCGTGAGAACGGATCTTGGGTTCGACAGGAAGCGCACTGGATACGGAAGAGGGACGGGAAGGTGCGTCAAATGCAGTCACCGAAAAAATCTTGGGGGCCAGATCAGGGGAGCATGTACGCGGCACGGCAGGCTGGTTGCCTGCCTGCGTGGTTAGTTGGGCACACGTGGTCTGCTGTACCACAGCAGTACCAGGCACGTCGTCCTCAGGCGCTTCAGTCATAGTCGCAGCGTCGTGGAGGTTCGGCCGTAGTTGGATGGAGGCTTGAACTTCGGCTGCGGGAGACTGCGAGGGCGAGGCAGGTCGCTGCTGGCAAATCGCACAGAGCGTTGAGGCCGATGGAAGATCGCACTCGTTAGACATAATGGACGGCGAGAGCTCCGCGATCGGTAGGAGAAAAAGCGGGCGAGAGGATGTTTGCGTCAGACTCCGAGGCGTGCGGCAAGGTAGCCGTCGTGGAGTCTGCTGGTTCCGCGGTGTGGCGGGCCGTCGATGTTGGGGAAGACGGGCGAGTGGCAGGCATGCGTGACGGACCCTCGTACCTTCTTCGGAGACCCTCGGGAAGCCTCCTCGGGAAGGTCGGTCAATGCAGGGGCGTCTTCCACCTGGTCGTCGTGGTCAGGCGCAGGAATGGGTGCTCCTGTGTCCGGACCCGAGGTAGAAGGAGTCGTAGCCGGGGAAGAAAAGTCGTAGTAAAGAGAGAGCTGTGGGCTGGCTTTTAGAGCTCGAGTCGACGGAGGGGAAACCCGGAACTCGCGGCTCATCGGAAGCGGGCGGTAGATATCTCCGTAGAAGGCCAGCACCGCAGTGCAGAGGTCGTCGTATGGCTGTTGGCTGGATGTCGACGCGGCCGCGAGATGGCGCAGCTCAACCGGGAGGGCGTGTAGCAGGACGGCGTGCATCTCCGGTTGTGCGGTGACGCCATCCACCATGAGAATGGCATCCAGCTGCTTAAACCATACTCGGGGGGTAGACCGGGTTGAACGGCGGCACTTGCGGGTAGGGAAGTCGAAACATGGCAGTGGCCGCTCGTCGAAAGGCGTGTTGTCCGGGTCACCACTGTAGCGATGGACAGAGACGAGAGACGTCGTCGTGAAGGCGGCCAACGTGGCCGTGCCGCTGTCCCGCCACTTTATTGAGCGAAGGCCAAACCGAGCGGCGGCAGCTGCTGGCGTCCAGCTCCGCCAGGCGCGTGAACCCGTTCTAACTGTCTCGTGGCTCGAGTTCAGCATGAGCTGCGCGAGAGGCGCGGCGCGGTGTTGGTAAACGATGATGATAATGAATGGCGACGGTGATGCGCTACAGGGTCAACCTAAAGTCCCTGTATCTTTAAAAGTAGCGAAAGGTCTTGATCCAGCCGCCGCGCCTCGCGATAGGCCGGTTGGCGACACGTGACCTTTCGCCTTCGCGCCCCGCCCAAAGGGTCCAGCGGCGGCAGCGTTGTGCCGGCGAGATATGGATGACTGTATTTTCAAGCGTGGAATTCGGCGATATTAGCTAGTAGAGTGTACTTCACGCGCCTCTTTCGCATTGTTTTTGCAATCTAGAAGCGTTTATGTACTTGAAGTTGAGTGGACGCGGGAATTCTGTGCAGGAATTAAATGTTTGGAGCGTGACGGGCTAGTATGCAGGGTCTCAATGCCTTCGGTTGTTTCCACGCGTAGAGTACAGAAAGAAGGTTTTTTTTTTTTTCTAGTTTTTTAGGTTCCTCGCGGTGACAAAAATATATCCTGAAGGAAGGTACGGCAACACAAAATCAGTCGCAAGAAATTTTTGCACACAGAAAAACACCCGGCTATGCGATGTAAGTGATTTGGTAATGTTTATAACTTCAAGCAGCCTTTCGGCTGGCGGCAAGCTTTTGTTCGTGCCTATGCGTAACCATTATCTCAGCAAGGATATTATTGTTTAGGCGTTCTTTATACTGTAGATGTGTGCACAGTAGACAATGCAGAGTCACGCCCGCAAACATTAAATGGCTTGGAACCATACAGCTGCCTTCGTTTTTCTCCCCCCGGGGTAGCTTCAAGACTAAAAGCTCACAAGGAAAGGACCATTTAGGATTAATGTCTTGCCACACGTACCTTGCCATGTTTTTGTCGCACTCCTGCGCGTAGGATCGATTAAGGCTTCTTCGTTGAAGCATTCCGCGTGCCGTTTTCCGTAGGGGACCGCAATGCTTTTGGGGAGTTCGAGTAAGTAATACTGCATGACACTGCGAGAAAAAAACTGAAAGCATATATGCCGCACTGGGAATCTTTGCTAATTTGCCATGGCAGAAGGAACAGAAGCCCCCTGCAAGCGAATGAGAGATGATCAGTACAAACCTTCCAAAGAAAAACTTTGCTATGAATTGATGCAATAAAACCCGATTTTCCAATAAGTGCTATTTTATACTCATGCATCCCAACCAAGTCACCTAGCTCAGCTTTTCTGGTTGTAGTCTGGTTTAGGGCCGGTAGGTGTATACATACCTCGAATTTATTTCAAATTGCATTACGTAACATTGCAAACTACCTCTATATCTGCGGGACACGGAGGCGGCGGGGTAGTAAAAGGGGAGGCGGTAAAGACAGCTGAACTTTAAAATGCGTGAGACACCACTGGGCATGCTATATTTCCTAGATCTTGAAAGGTACTCTGGTTGCTGATATTCCACGAATGCAGTGAAAATGTTTCTCCTAAGTGAGCTTATTGGAGTACTTTATAAACAAAATAAGCGTAGTTAAAAAAATATCGTGTAATACGGTAAATATTTCTGAACGCTGACAAACGCAATGAAAGCAATAATAGCGCATGTTTTGCACTGCACACTATGCTAGGTGACCCATGATGTTACCGAAAGTAGCAGTGAGCTCACAACATGTCTATTTTTTTTACTAGAAAACAAGCAGTACATCTACTTTAAGTAACGCTGAATTTGAAAACTCGCAAAGAACCAAAATATAAATGTCCTGCATGCCAACTGCTGTGGCAAACTTCTCAGAAGCTCCCTTCGGAAAAGCACGTGTTTTTACTTGAATGTTTAGCGTACTCCGGGCTCGTTAGTTGTTGTCCCTGTCGTTTGAAGTTTCCTAGGCAGCTTACGCCACAAAACGCAATAATTAACCGATTAAAGCGCGCGCTGAGAGCGGTTTTAGGCGTCCGCAGAATGCACTCGAGCGAGCGGAGCGTCGTCTGCTAGCGTTGCTCCTTGGACCCCTCCAGAGGGCGCGCGTGTAGTTGTCGCTACCTTTATAAATATAGGGACCTTAGGTCAACCTGGGCGACAGACACCACCTGCCTAGCCATTGCTAAGCAGCCTCTCTGTGCTCTCGGCCATGACTCAAGGAATGGGGTCAACCTGGGCGACAGACACCACCTGCCTAGCCATTGCTGAGCAGCCTCTCTGTGCTCTCGGCCATGACTCTGATGACTGTGTTAGGGTTGACGGCCTTCATATTACTACAGTGTTCTGGTTCGCATAATGGGTGCTTCCCCTACTTCATGACACTGGCCGGACGCGGGACGCGGGACGCGGCACGCGGGAGGGACGGACAGAGCCCCTGAGCATAAGATGCTTCGCATCACAAACGTCCTCTCCCCCTCTCTCTCCTCTAGGCATCCCTCCCCCGCGGCAACCACACCCTCACTGCGCATGCGCCTCCCCTCCTCTCTATCTACCCTCCTAGGCTCCCCCCTCTCTCCTCTAGGCATCCCTGCCCGCGGCGTCCACACTCCCACTGCGCATGCGCGTCCCCCCCTCTCTCTCCTACGCTCCCCCCCTCTCTCCTCTAGGCATCCCTGCCCGCGGCGTCCACACTCCCACTGCGCATGCGCGTCCCCTCCTCTCTCTCTCCTCTCCTACGCTCCCCCTCTCTCGCCTCGCGACGCCGACGCAGGCAGCGTCTGCTAGCTTGGTTGAAAAAACCGACTGCTCGCGCTGCACAACCGTTCACTGGCCACTCGGTATATATGGCAATGGATTTTGACCTGCAAGGTGGTGCCGGCGGGAGATTTCTCCTGTGCGTTGTTGAACAATAAAAATTCGCAGCGTGCAGGTTAACTAAAAGCGGACTGCGGGTCTCTGTGTCCAGTCGGGTTCTTCTGTCTCCTCATTGCCCATTAGCAGCGATTGGCATGTTCCAGTAGGAAACACCGCTCCATCACTGCGTGCTTTGCGCCTCCCCAGTTTTCTCTCCTGTGCAACGCTGCGATGAGCGCCAGCGTCAACGCCGCCGCCTTTGTAAGCGTTAGCGCCCACTGCTTCACATCTGCACATGGTTCCCTTTAGCGGGAGATGGTGTAATTTTTTTCTAATAAAGAACACACGACCTGACACTTACATATTAATGTTGCGCCTCAGGAATGCGTAGTATTTGCTTTTGATCGAATATGTTCACAAATATGAACGCGAACACCAGTTCAAGAGGGCTGGGCGTTCAGAAAGAAGTTAAACTTTGGCCGAGTAGCTGAATCGGGTTACCGACAGACAGACAGACAGACAGACAGACAGACAGACAGACAGACAGACAGACAGACAGACCAAAATTTGTTGCGTTGAGGTATACCAAGAAAGACTATCGTCTTTAATAATGAATATCTTCGGTTAGAGTGGTAATGGAACCCATGCTTTCTGCGTGGCAAGCAGGTGTTCTACCACGGAGCCACACCAGTGCTTCAAACTGTCTCTGAAGAAAGCCCTATACGAATGTGATGTAGTGTGAGGGGTCTCCCTAACACATGCAATGTTGAGTGGTAGATGCATTGAATGGCACCAGGCGTCAAAACATGTAAATAGAGCAACGAGTAGTTCGTTTAAAGGCCTACTAATTAAAAGCGCGCATGCATAGTTAATCATCCTTATCAGCAGCAGAATCAACAAAGTGTGTAGCGGCGAAGGTGCACGTGTTGTCTTACGGGTGCGTAGTGGGTAATTCGCCAATTCGCAAATTGAATTTGAAACTGCCAATGTTTCACGCACGTATGTTCCTTTCCTTGCGGCACGGTTGCCGTGTCCACCGAGAAGTGAAGGCGATACGAACGGGGCCCGATTACGCTATTTCGTTCTACTCCTGAAGGCAAAACTGAAGCGTCTCCAAAGATTTTGCTTTTATAATGAAGCGAAAACTATTCATTGAGTGGGCGGGGTGTAAGACATGGGAACTGATGACCTGGTATACTGTGTCCAAGTGCACCACAATGGTGCCAGATTTTCCCTCTGTATTTCTAAGTGCTAATATAAGCATGAGTTGCACTCGCTGTCGGTACTCCTGCCTCGGGTATCTTTTCTGGAAGTATAGTGGTGGCAGCCGAAACTTAAGGCCATAGACAAAAAAATATGCATCTGATGCGTTTCTTTGTAGCTCAACCCTACCTACGGTGGCGGCTTATTGTGCGACATGGAGCCTCGAATGTTTACTACCAATTGACTTATTCAAGCGCCGTGGTAAAGAGCACAGGTTCTACAACTTGTTTGGTAGTCCAGACGCACGTAGACGTAAGAGGACCAAATTATTTTTGAACTATACACTGATCGCCAGTCCGAAGACTTATAACTTGAACACTCTTTAGAGCAGACTATTTTGAAACTAATTTGTGGAATAAGATTAACTAATTTTGAAAGCAGTAGCTCTCACTATCATTTATTTCTTATAGTATTTGCAGAGAAGAGCATATGCGTACCCTCTTTTCAAAAAATATTCTGATACAGATGAAAGCCGATTCTTTTCACAGTATATCCACACTATTTTACGAATTCAGTGCTCTTTCGCATTTGCTAAGTTTTAAATTGCTTCCACTCGCTTGCCAGTGGTAAGCGCTGCTGAGGAAAGCCTAATACAACGACAGCACTGGCAGGAAATTTTTGACGGAAGAAACCCTTTGTATGTTTCCTGCAGACTGGGACAACGCCGTTTCTGTCATATGGTCTTGAGATTCACAGATTGCATCGCAAGAGCTTTACTCCAAGCTGTTTGTGATTTGAGTACAGTGATGCATCGGTATCGTAACGCTTATGGCAAGCTCAAGACTGCCGGTAAAACAAAACTACTAAGGTGTTGATCGCTGTCTGAAGCTGACAGTTATTTGAACCAAAGTTGCGATGCATTTATCGGTGTTCCTGTGTCCTGAGGTTCTTGTGCGGATACCAGACGTTAGTATTACCTTGTAAAATTTATTAAAAGCGGAACTTGGGGGTTTGTAAACTGCAATACGTCTTAAACCGTTTACCAACCCTGATGGTGAAACGGATACAATGGAGAGAAGGAAAGATGGCGCCACAACGGCCAGTCTTATCATCCCCAATGTTATTTCTTAAACGGTCAGTGATGAAATAAATGCTGGTGACTTTCGGAGAACTGAGAGCAATTTTGCAATACGTACTCCAGTCTAAGTTCCTTAATGACCTCCCGCGCAGAACTTCTCGGATAATGAGCTCGTACATATGTTCCAGTCATCATTAACAATGACCCTCATTGCGAAAAAGGCACATTACTCGACTTAATGGACTCGATTATTTTCTTTATCGCACTGCAACATCAGCTCCTTTCCTACAGTTTTCGGGACTGGGGTACTCTCCAAGACGTCTGACAAATGCCTGTAAACTTTCTTCGATCAGCAAACACGGCTCATGTTTCACCTGCATATAAATAGGTCGCCTTAAACCTTGTAGTGATCTTGAAACCAACATAACATTGCCGTAAAATGTTGTCCTTTTTGTCTCTCTCCCTGCCGCAAATGCTGATCCTGAGAACTTGACCCAGTTGTATGAAACTGCATCAATCTTCTATCTTACGACAGCTCAGCTGTACCTGTATGACAGCGAGAGTAGTTTGTATAAAAAATGCTCCTCTCTCTTTTCTGTGACTTACATCGGTGTAACATGGGCTCTTTTGATTGAGATCAGAGCTGATCCGTATCGTAATTCTTCATCGCGATAACAAGCTGGTCGCTGCTACACGGGACAGCCTAATCTGGATCGAGTTTCGTGCAGACTTCAGCAAAATTGTGATCACGAAGCCAGGTGGCGATGCCCAGATCACGATCGCGATCGGGCCTGATTGCGATTAAATGCGACCGCTTAGCATCACCTAATCCGGATCAAGCCTAATCAGGATCGGCCATGATCGTGATCAAAAGTGCCCGCGTGACATCGGTATGAGTCACAAGAAGGCGTGCGTACCGGTTGCATATGAAAAATTATTTTTCCCCTTTGACTCTAAAATGAACGAGTACACCGTTGAGCTAATTAGCTAGAAATCTTAAGGCTGCGACATGTCTTATTCAACCAGTGTCTCTCCACTGGTATATCTAAGCTTTCGTGAAAGATGTGGCGGAACTTTACGAATGAGAAGAAACAAGGGACTGAAAGAGCTAATGAGAGATTTCAAGAAAGAGGTGCCCCCCCCATCTGTTGCGTTGAGTCACGTCTTTCAAGTAGTTCTGCACCAATGAGCTCAACAGCGCGTTGCTATGCTTTCCTACAACTTTTATGCTGGTACAAGCCTACTTTCGGACGTGAGTTTTCACATGCTGCAAATAGACCTCTTTTTGTTTCTCTACAAACTGTTTACACCCTGTAGCACGCGTAATGACCATAAAAATAATCCTGTTTCTTTCTTGCTCTTCATTTCTTCGTTTCAAGTAAAAACAGCGTTATCGTGTTCTTTCTTGAACCCGGCCTTTGTCTCATTTGGATGACGTGCAGTTAAAATGCCAAAGGAAAACTCAGCCATATTAGCTCCGTTATCTCTCGTTCCCACTGACTAAGCATCATCAATACTTTTCCAGAGAACGCTCAGGCAAACAAAAAAGAATGTAAGGGACAAAACGTGCGTTACTAATTTCGGACGATAAACCTCTGTCGTACGTTTACGCCATGTATATAATGGGTAAGGCGTGTGGTGTTTCTCCTTTCATCTTCACTTTGTGCCCACCACTGCTACTGCTTTTAGTTTCAAAGTCATTAGCAATGTGTAAATAGCTGAGAAAGAAAATCCTCCATGGCTCATAGAACCTTCAGCAAGCATGGCAGTGTGTGTCCGCCGAGGTGGTATAGCGGTTAGGGTGCTCGGCTGCTGACCCGAAGGTCGCGGGTTCGATCCCGGCCGCGGCGGTCGCATTTCGATGGAGGCTAAATGGTAGAGGCCCGTGTACTGTGCGATGTCAGTGCACGTTAAAGAACACCAGATGGTCGAAATTTCCGGAGCCCTCCACTACGGAGTCTCATAATCATATGGTGGTTTTGGGACGTTAAACCCCAGATATTATTATTATTATAAGCATGGCTGTATAAAAGACAGTCACTGTTATGCTCTCATATATGGCTTAGTTAGGCCTTTGCTTAAATAAGGTCCAGCACATCTAAGTTTCATTTCATCATTGGCGTTGTTTGTGGCCCTGGACTCAACGCATCTCAACTCAACTCTACTGTCGGATGAACCAACTGATATATCGCTTTAATGAAGATACTTTGTGAATTGTGAGTTGAATGTTCAAAATAATTGAGACTCTGGCCGTCTCCGACTGCGAAATGCCTTAATTAGAATAATTCATTATAGTGAGCAACTCACTACAGTCCGAGCTATCATGATTTAGGCCCTATGGGTATCGGAGGCTATAGAAGTTTAGGCTTACAATTAATTACAATTTCATTCAGTCTTCATTCTTCCTGTTCTGTCGTATTATATCTTCCGCCTGAGGGTTCATTCTTACATTGCGGGAAACTTTTATGGACTAGGAAGTGTTCGATTTTGCCACAGACGCATCCCGCAAGAGCTGTTTCTTTTTCAACCTCATCGAAACGCAATCGCCGGGGCTGGAAATCGAACACACGCCCGCGTGCATAGCAGCGCAATCACATATATATTAAGCCATCACGACCGGGTAGAGAGACAATTTTACGATGGTGCTTGTCGTCAGATCATGCATTGTTACGGTCGTATGAAGGCTCTATGTTACATTGTTTTATAATAACCTTTACTTCGTCACATGTGCATCCGGTACGGCAAATGTAAGCGCTGTCCTGTCTGCTACTACTTGTGTGTGTCTCGGTGCGCTTCGACAAAGTCATCAAATATGAACGTAAACCAACTGGCCCAACTTGCCATCTTGCTGTTAAATGCGGCACACAGAAAGCTGTCAGAACGATAACGTACCGTTAGTTACTGTCACTCGATGTTTTTGAATGTGCTCTTGAACGAACAGTTGGCGCGTTAACCGTATTGTGTCAAATCAAGAAGTTCAATACTCTATTATAAAGTAACTATCTACCCAAAATTTAGATATATGTTGCATATTTGTTGAGCTCTTTCCTTGAAAGAATCGCGGATTTATCCGCATAGAAGCTGGCTTCCCTTTTTTCTTTAACTTGGAGCATTATAGATATAGTTGTTGGGCTCCAAGTTAAATAAAAAAAATCCAAATTTCCTGGTGTAGTAATGTAGCATAGTATCGTACACTATACTATAGTAGTCTATAAATCTAACCGGAGCATGACAGCTACAGCTGTCGTGCGACTATAGGATATTATGGGATACTATAGGATATCATTGTTGTTGTAGAAAACAGTTGTGATAGAATGAACAACAGCCGTGTACAAACATGATCTAAACCTATTCAAAGTGGATTCTATTATCATATTTGTGAAGAGAGGTGCGTGTGCATTGTCTTATATATCGTTAGCCCCTCATCGCTGTTTTGGTGCAGCATCTCGGGAGCGTAGCTTACAGCCATTCTTAATTAATCTTACAAGGAGCATTGTTGCAACTGTAACTAGAGTAGGCACTATTAATTAAGAGCCCTAGACTCAAGCAATAAAATAGTGGGACGACGAAAATGTACAGAGCGCGTTAAGCATTCAGTGCCCTACGCATTATTTATAGACTTCTCTCTTTTCCTCCCTTTATCCTTTCCCCCCAGTGCAGGGGTAGCAAACCGGACGTGCGTCTGGTTAACCTCCTTGCATTTCCTTGCATATCTCTCTCGCTCTGTTCTTGCGTTGTCGCCATAATGGTTCCTAAAAAACTCGGACATTCAAACATCATTTTCATCCAGTCTCCTTGGTCGCGATGCGCCCAGCTGTATCCGCAATTAGCGCTCTCTTAAGAGCTAATTAGGAAATGCGTTTTCTGCGCCCAATTATCAAATGCGTTTGCGTGCAATGACAAAAAGTATTCTCTCCTGTCGGCACCATCCTTACAACGAAAAAAAAAAGCTTGGCTTCAATGTTAGACGCACAAAGTGCCATCGTTTTTGAGCATGCGTGTTTTCCTGCAGTAGGCTTTACAGGCTTAAGCAGCATTTTTCACCTCAATATGTTATACATTACGAATACCTATATCCGCCAAATTGATCATAACATAATCTCGCGAGTTAGCCTATTGGAGCGTATTGTTTTATTGAGTGACTTCTCTTTCGATCATTAGGTCTTGATGACTGTGGAAGATAGGTTTCTTCGCTGTGGTTCATGGTGGTCGCCTTCAATTTTTTAAAAACTCACAGAGTCCCTTGTGCATTAATCCTAAGACAACTCGAAGGCGAAAGCCATCTTTTTTCCCTTCTCTTTCGATGTATAAGGGAGCAGAGAACAGGAGCCGCAGCTTCACGTGGCACTGCCAAGCGCCGTGTTCATTTTTGTTTCTTGAGGTCGCGCTCTGTCCGGTTTTGTTCGCCGCACAAAGGAGGCCGCTACCACGGAGTCGTGTGGCGTTACACCGCATGACGTCACGCCAGATTTTGTTACGTCATGATGACGTCACAAATTTTTGCATCACTCGTCCTCGACGACGCGGCACTGTCGCCGCTGACGGTCAAATTTGCCATTTCATGAGGCATCTAAGGCTTTCGCCATAATAGTGTATTCAGAATTTTGTAAATATATCTGAGAACACTAGGAACTTCGCAAATGAGCATGATCCACAGGGCGCAAAGCACAAGCTGCAAATGTGTTACATCTTACATTTAGTCTGAACCAAAAAATAAGCCATTGAGGAAGGAATATGCGCCAAATCTGGCCACCAGAAAGACATAGAGTGTCATAGAAATAAAACGGGCGTGGTACAGGCACTTCTGCAGAAAAAAAAAGATATCTAAGCGAATGAATCGGAAGTGACGCCTGAATGCAATGCATCCTGTCGTGTGCGGAATGGCATTTTATGAAGCTTGTTTTTACCGCCTTTATTGTGCACTTGACGACCGATAGGTATGTTCTCACATCAGTGCGCTTTTCACTTTCCGTCGTCATGTAATAAGCCGCCAGCAAATATAAACGACGTTAAGGGGAAAAAAAACTAAAGGAACAGTTTTATACAGCTATATTTTAAGAGCGTCAGCACATACCCA
>JALIZH010015981.1:0-15506 GCA_030522465.1 Rhipicephalus appendiculatus | reverse complement strand
CCCTTTAATACAGTAGACTCTCAGTACTCAGAAATCTCTCAAGCGAAACTGCTGCTTAAATGGAACAAGTGCTTCTGACAAGGCTGTTTACGTACTTGTATTCCGCATCCTTGTACATCTCTCAGATGGAAATATTTTCCTAGTCCCTTCAGGTTCCGTTTAATTAGAGTCTACTGTTATTAGAGTCTAGAGTTAAGTTTCACATGATACTTGAGTGTTAAGTTGTCTCTGAGCAATTCTCAGCAAGTTAATTGGTATCCCATAACTTTGACACAATATGGCAGACAATTAGGCATAGACTGGGAAACAGATTTGTGTCCAGTGTAGCTGGATGAGCCCATTTGTCTGCTGCACTTTGGTATGAAATCATCACTTTTTGTAGTGTGATGTCCCGAAACTAAAATTTACAGCAAAGCACAAATTAGTGAATAGTTTATGTATTTATTGATACTCTCAAGGCCCAAGGAATTGACAGAGTAATTACTAATACAAGTAAAATGCTGTATTGACCCATGGCTAAATGTTTTTTTTGCTTACTCAGTATGCTGGAAACATTATAAATGCACTTTCTTCTTTAGACATAAGACTAAACATTCCTGCTTTTTGTATTTTATCTGGTGATTCCCTTTCCACAGTGCTTTTTAGCTTCTGGGAATGGCCATACTTAGGTATGCTGAAATCAGTAATGTGGTAATTTCTGACGTATGCATTAGTCATCTGCATTTTCTGTGTTTCTGAAGTATGCGTCATCATCTTTCTCAATTTTTTCTGCTATGTTGAGGAGTGGAGTATTATAATCCAAGGCAAGCATTTTTTTTCTCATAGTAAACTTGAGTTATAGTACCGCGAGTACATTCATGCTTGGAAAGTCTTATAGTATTTATTTTGGCTTTTTTCTGTGTAGCTTATACTGACTCTCTTGTTTATTGTATTCTCAGGGGCAAGTGGCCGTGATGAGTAAGCCATGCTGCAGGTTGAAGCCTTCCAGGGGAATTTCGTTGAAGACATCTGTTCAGTAATTTTTTTATTCACATTAACTTCAATTACATTACCCTAACGTTCAAAGACTGATTAAATATTATGTTCAATAAATGTCTTTGAAGACGATGTGCTGTCTGCTGCAGTAAATCTTGCAGGTCTTAAGGACTCTGCGTAAGCATGCAGGTTGATGGCAGCGTGTGCTTGATGATAATGCCCGGCTTTTTAGGGCCCCCATTCCAAACATTGCTTTAATTTTGTGAATGAGAACTTTTTTCCCATGCACTTCTCAGACTTGCTGCATGTAGTTGGTGTGGTAGACCTGCGGTCCCACTGGTCTTGCTCGCTGCCGCTGTGCTATATTTTATAGAAAGCATCAAAGGTGTGAAGCTGACCTGATTGGTGTCATAATATTATGACGACAGCACTCAGGCCAGCCTCATGCCTGTGGTGGTTTCTATAAAGCGTAGCACAGTGGCAATGAGCTAGACTACAGCGGGACCGCAGGCCTAACACGCCAACTACATGCAGAAAGTCTGCGAAGTGCATAGAAAAAGGTTTTCATTAACTAAATGACAATGTCTATATATGACTATTATATGTCCACACAGTGTCCATGTGCGACGTACCTGCAACCAAACATGGCGGAGCATTTTATAGTTGCGGGTACATCTAATATTCGTAATTTGGATTTCTATGGATATCTAAGAGACGTTCACAATGTCCATGAGGAACGTATCATAGATGTCTAGGCAATATTTGTGGTTCACTGGGATCCTTAATATTTAGTATATGCACGTTTCGATACCATAGATACTGCCAAGTTAATTGGAATGCAAACGTAGTAATAGGAATCATGACAAAAAAGAAGCCACGCTGCATGCTCATGTTTGCCATAGCCCCACCCAATCAATGTACAATGTTACAAAAAGAGAAGCAGTGGGATATTACTCGCTCAGGAGGCCAATTGATGTAGAGGGCGACGCCACTCGAGAAATAATGATGATGAACCGTTCGGAAACAAATTATAAAAATATGATTCCTTTTTACGGAGCACATATGCGCACCAGTTTTTTTTTAAGAACTTGCTTTCGAAGAGCTTTGACAACACCCACGCAAAAAACGGTTACTTGCGCATACAGCTATATATATTCTTACATGCTGCGGTCGCGCTATCGCTTTATTGCGGCTTCATTGTGGTATACGCCTTTTATTTGTGCACATGTACCAATGTAAGAGCGAATGAATTCTACACAGTTCACCCTCAGGTATTGTTTGCATTTAATTCAAGGAGTGCCTGTTCGGCAATTCCCCATCGCGGAGACCACGCGCAATGGGCCCCCACTGTATAATGCCGCGCGCGTTTTTTTTCGTTTCAATTTTGCTGCATTCGGTTTACACCGACAAAGACTCAAGAATGCTCGGAGCAGAGCGCACCACATTATTAGACAAGCTTCACGATTGCTTTATATCGTTTCAAGATTGCGCGCAAGACGCGAAGAGTCATGCTTATTCAAGAGGTTGCGCTACCACCATTGTTAAGGCTGTAAAGTTCGACGCGTGACGTATAAAAGACGCTGCGTCCAAGCGATGATCAGGTTTTATCAACGGCTGTTGCTCTGTTCGCCGCTATCATTGTAGAGTGTTTATGATGTCGTATGGCTTTCTGTTTCCTGGCCACAAGTTCCGCCAAATAAAAAATTGGCCGCGTATCTGCGTGCTTCGCTGCAAGTGTCGTCGAAAGACGATAGTCTTCTGCCGGCCGTAATACACTGTTTTGCCTTGCCTCAGACAGCGCTTTCTCTATGTTGAATCGGCCGCATCTGGCTGGCCTTGATAAAATAGAGGAGGCGCTGCGTGAGACATGGACGCCATCTGGCAGTGCTGTCGAGAAACATCACCTTGTGCAGAACCCAGCAGCAACATATCGTCGGCCGAGGGCTTTTTCGTGCATAGCGTCGCTTTTTAAGCGCAGCCTAAGAAACGCTGGGGTCCTCATAATTACTTATCTATGTATTTTCTTATAAAGAAACATACCAGAGACTACTTATTTATTGACGTTGCTCATCATACATGCGTAACATTTGCTTTTCGATCGACAATGTTCACAAGTATGAACAAAATACTTGTGCAAGATGGCTGGGCGCTGAGAAAGTGGTTAAACTTTGGCCGGTTGGCTGAATCGTGTGACGTGCCTACAAACAGAGAAACAGACAGACAGACCAAAATTTCCCGTTTAAGTATCCCAAGAAAGACTATCGTCTTTAAAATTGACATATATTAGACACTATGACTGTTGCCTTCGTCAACGTCACGACCCAGTGATATCTAGTGGAGGTGCTTGGTAACAGCTCGCGTTATTACTCCCGCACGAGCGCTCGGATCGTTTACGAAGGCCGTCGGAGACAAGGGCTTGGACGAAGGCGCTGTCGGGAGTCGGGCGACGGTAGTACTGGTAGGTGCGCATTTGTGGCTTCTTCTCAATCGTCGTCCCTTCAGAGACGAATTCTTGGGTGGTGTTCGGTGGGTTCCGCAGCAGTACCGCGAATAGCTCCTGCTTGACTTCTCGAATGAGGAAGCGACCTTTATTTCCTTGACTTCTAGCATGGCTTGATCTGCATAACGGAACGGCCCTCTCATTTCTTCTTTGAACACTGCCACGTTTTCATTCGGTAGATGTACGCGGGTTCCGAGCATAGCCCCGGCCTCTCCTTGCGGACGACATTGCTTAATGCTGCCAGGAACTTGGAGCGAAAACGTCCCACGTTGGCATTGTTCGCTCTTGATTTTCGAACCACGTCCTAGCTGCGTCCTCCAAGCAAAGTAGACGTTCCGTAGCTTCTCTTCACTGAACCAGGCGTTGAAAACGGCCACGCGGTCGCACGGTTGGAGCCAGCTTTCCGGTCTTCGAGTGACGATTCTCGGAAGGTGGGTGGCTCCCTGGGTCGTTGTAGACTGATTGCCGCGGATGTAGGAACAGTGTCTGTCATTGTTGCCGCAGTCGTAGTCATGGTGTTGGTATTCCGGATCGTTTCAGGTAGACGCCCGTACTATGCCGCTAGACCTTGTTGCCTGCGGCTTGCTCGCTGCTCGGGGTTGACGTTGATGTCTTGTTCACGACTGGCGCTGAGTTCACGGCTTGACGAGGGCGCCCGGAACATGAACTAACATCACAGAGGGGGGCATTACCCCGACCGTCTTTTGCTTCAATTTTGCTGCATTCGGTTTCCACAGACATAGACTCAGCAATGATCGGTGCAGAAAGCGCCAAAGTGTTCGTGAAGCTTCACGATTGTTATAGATCGTTTTGTTAAGAGAGCGTGCAATACGCGAACAGTCAAGCTTATTCAACGGTTGCGCGACCACCACTGATAAGGCTGGAAACTTCGATGCGTGATGTATAGAAGACGGTGCGTCCCAACGATGATCAGTTTTTATCGACGGTCGACGCTCTGTTCGCCGCTATCATTGTGCACTGCATTTCACTGTAGTCTGACTTCCCGTTGCCTGGCCACAAGTTTGGCAAAATAGTTTCATCTTGGACCCTCCGACTGTTGCCTTTGTCAACGTCACGACCTCTTGACATCTGCCAAGGATGTGGTACATGGGTTGGATTTCTTAAGTCAACACGGCGTTGTCATCGATCGACCTGAGGTCTGAGTCAATAACACTAACCTCAGAAGACACACTGCCAACCTCCACGACGCCAAGGAATTACGCGTTAAATGTGCTGGAAGACCAAGTCACCGTTCCGCCTTACTCCAGCGTGATTTTTTTCCGTCGACACCGAAACACCCGCAGACGTTGAAGGCGTCATGGAGGGCGACCACCACCTGTTTCCTAGCCGCCAGATTTGCGTTGCAAGATGCATAGCCCAGCTGCGTCTTGGGAAAACGAAGGTTATGGTGACAAACATCAGCCATGAATACAGGCAGCTCAACATTGGTACGACGGTCGCCTACATGAAAGAATTCGTGGACGCCAGCAATTCTTTGCCCCTCTTCGATGCTACTGAACCTGTTCGACAAATCGAGGTCCTCAATCAGATTTAGACGTCATCCCGAGCCTTCCTAAGTGAAAGCAAGACCAGCTCAAAGTCCTGCTCCTGCAAGTCCAGGACTACTTCTCGTCGTTCTGAAAAAGTCGACAGACCCCACTCGCGACACATCGCATTATAAAAGAAGACAGTGCCCGACCGTCAGAGCCCGTACCGAGTTTTGACGAGCCAACGCGAGGCCGTGAAGAGACAAGTCGACGAAATGCTATGCGACGACATCATTCAGCCGTCCGAGAGTGCGGGGGGTCTACCGTGGTGTTGGTGAAGAGGAAAGATGGAACCATTCGTTTTTGCGTCGGTTATCGTCGCCTGAAGAAAATCACTAAGCAAGACGTGTACCCTCTCCCACGGACATACGAAACCCTTGAACGACTCTACCAGGTGAAGAACTTCTCGTCGATGGACCTCCAGACAGGCTACCGAGAGAGACCGAGAAAAGACTGGGTTTAAGGTCATGCCCTTTGGTGTATGTTCTACTCCTGCGACTATCCAACGCTTAATAGATACGGTGTTGGCTGGCTTTAAGTGGCAGACGTTCGTCGTGTACTTGGACGACGTAGTTGTGTTTTCCTGAAACTTCAACGAACACCTCCGGCGCCTTGAAGCTGCACTTCAAGCAATCAAGACCTTCCGACTCACCCTGTAGCCAGAAAGGAGCTGCTTCGCGTACGAGGAGCTCTCGTTATTGGGCCCCGTCGTCAGCAAGTATAGAGTTGGCCCGACCCTCGGAAAACTGCTACCATCGTCACGTTCCCGCCGCCCGCCGACCAAAAGTGTGGGCGCCAGTGTAAAGAAACGAGACCGACGCCACGGCTGCCCCGTCTTCTTCCCTTTAATGGAACAGCTCAATCTCCCCGATTATGATTCCTATACCCTCGATGCGGCATTCGTTTTCTTCTATATTCAACACATTCCCGCCCGCGCCAAATGAACATGCCGAGTCGAAAGTAGAGCATTCTCAGCCCTTAGAATCTTCAACTGGCTTGAATCAAGTTCAGTAGTTAGTGGTTCACGTGGTCGCTAATGTTGCTACAGTTATTAGGACATTCGCTGCGATACGTCTGCTGGCGATGTCCAGCCTTCACTTCTCTTCTCGCTCTTAAAGCCTCCTAGGCAGACGCTACCAAAGGGAATCGGCATCTTGGCCTCGCGAATCTTGTATGCACCGTCAAAGTGAAGTTTCATCAGGCAGGCAGGTACACAGTTGGTGAATTCAAGGGCCAGGCTTGCACGATCACGATTCAGCATATCACCTATATGGTCTTAAGAGTCTCGAATCGGCCTTCGTTAAAGTTGTTTACAGCTGCACTTCATGTTCTGGCTGCTTCGAAGGCTGCTCCTATACCGTTGACTAGTCGGTGGGCTTTCGCGGTTTTCCTCTCAAGGTGCACGTTCAGGCCGTCGTCGTGAAGGGCGAGTCAGTACAAAGCCGAAGTAGACGTGAGGGCTCCCGTCTCGCGAGCCTCCAGACGAAGCCGGCACTCACATGGCTACACTGTTAAGAAGTACGTCGTTGACCTCCATGGACTGCGTTGCGAACATCGGGCTGTCGTCGTGAAAGGCGAGTCAGTACGGAGTCAAAGTAGACGTGAGGGCTCCCGTCTCGCGAGCCTCCAGACGAAGCCGGCACTTACGCCAGTTCATGGGTGCTCCTAGTGGTCTCAGTTCCGGCAGGAGCCGTGGTCCCGGGTTTCACGGCACCATACATGTAAAGAAACGAGACCGACGCCACGGCTGCCCCGTCTTCTTCCCCTTTAATGGAACACCTCAATCCCCCCGATGATGATTTTTTTTTGTTTTTTTTACCACCATCCTTTTATTCTACTGCTCGTGCACCACCTCTTCCTTCTCTTCTCCTTGTGTCCGCCCGTCCGCAATCATCAGCAACATATTCCGAAGGGGCCAAGGCGATCGCTAGGCAGTTGATAATCGCTGACTTGCCTCCAGAATGTACACTTTACGAACGGGCCGGTTGATTGTCTGTCCAGAAGCTAGTCGCAAGGTACAGATGCGCGCAATACCGTCCTTTCCCGGGTGCACAGAAAGAACTCTGCCCAGCTTCCATAGTAGCGGACGTGTATTGTCGCCATGCACAAGGACCACGTCACCTTCACGTAGCCGAGGTAGTTCACGAGCAGGCCCGTTATGCGCGGATCACAGTAAAAGAAGGTAGGACCGCTTCCATCGGACCCAGAGCTCCGCAGTGAGACGCTCCCGTTAGCGCGTGCGGCGGAGCACTTCCTCTCTCGTCGATGACGTGCCATTAGAAATGCTGGCTTATTGCGGAAGGCATATCACGCGTCTTCCTAGCAAGAGGTGGCCGGAGTAAGCTGTTGCAGTTCATCCAGGCTACTGTCAAGATAAGTAAGAGGCCGGCTGTTTACTACTGCTTCCACTTCGCAGTTCACTGTATTGAGGGCCTCGTCGGTGGGACTGTTGTGCCCAAGTGACCGTCTCAACGCCTTTTTTGTCAATCGGATGACTGGCTCTGGCCTGCCTCTCCACCGAGGAGTTCCAACACCCACGAACTTCCGCGCGACGACTAGCTGACAGTGGGAGACGATGAGTAGTTGGACAACATCAGCGTCGAGACTTGTAGCTTTGAGCTGGACATGCTTCCGGGAGGGATGACCTAGTGCGTGCGGTGAAGCGTCAAGCACAGCACGAAGCTTTGCAATGACTGCGTGATGGGGCATATGAGGTACATTTTCCTTTGGTAATCGTTCATCTACACGGCCGTCGTACGTGCCTTTTGGTGAAGTATGCTCTGACTGCCAAGTCATTCTGCTTCAGGAGTTCGGGATCTTGTTTGAACCTGTTCAACTGTGCTTGCAACCGGCGCTCAGCTAATCTTCCATTGTCGCTACCTGAAGGTATCCTTGGAACTTGCATTTTGAGTGGCGCTCGGGTCTGCCCATAAAAGTTGACAGTCCTGACTTCACATGCCTGAAGCTCTGGCAGAGCCTTGTTCTTTCTCTCGATAGATGGCTTCACTCCGACGACGTCGAGACGCCACATCGCCGAAGGATCGCAGTCAAGAAGGGAAGTGGGGCTGCAGTTCAGGCAGAGAGCGCTCGCAGGTGAACTTCCCGCGAGTTCCATTGTTCCCTGGACGGTCCAACCGAACTTCTTTCGACAGCCGTCAGGTCGCTGGTCAAGCGCTCAATCCTTCCTGTAGCCACTTTTAATACACGTCGGAACCAAGTAAAGACGCTTACTTCCTGAGGGGGTTCCATGTGTCGGGATGAATGCTGTCAGCAACATCATAAGTTTTTGTCGCACAGAAGCTCCAAGACTGTGCTGTTGATCGGCGGGCTTGTTACCGTGCACACTTCGGGTACCTCCAAGGCCTCCACGGTCACCGCTACGTCCCTATGTTGACCTCCAAGAGTCAAAGCTACTCTTCTGTTTCGCATTACTTCACGGGGCTTCGAGTGGCCGAACGTGACCAAGGAAAGTTCCTCGGTTCCGATGACCGGGCATCCGAGGTCCTTTGAGAGGTCTCTGCGAATAAATGTGCGCTGGCTGCCGCTGTCGAGGAGAATGAGTACGAGGCACCTTCGAGACTCGCACTCTACCCACACTCGTCCTGTTTGCAGAACGACTGCGTTGACTCCACTCAAGGCGCTTGGGGCATATGTCACTGGAGGCGCATTCATGCCTCGCCCGGTGATACGTGGCTCGTCCTCAGCAACTGTCGTCGTGTTTGTACAGGTTGGTGCAACTGGCCGGAACAACTCACAGAGGATCGTCAAATGTCGACGATTGCAGTTGCTGCACATGATGTACCGCGCACGTCGGCAGAAACGAGCCACGTGATTCTTCCTGCCGCAATGGTAGCAGCACCCAGCACTGCGCAAGCGAGCTCTTTTTTCATCCGCCGAGAGCTGGACTTTGCATTCCTCGATGGTGTGACGACAATCGTTGCATAAGCGGCAAGCTTCTGCCGTAACGGCAACAGATTCGACAGTTAGTGCGGACGCCGTTGGCAGATTTCCCCCTGGTTCTCGCGGAGGCTCGGCGTCTCCAGGTAGCAAACGCGAGAAAGCTGACGCCGTTCGTCCTGACCCGCCTTCCTCTCTAATCTCGATCTGAATGCGCAGGAAACTAAGCATTTCTGCAACCTGGCGAGCTCTGTCTTCAGGGGTCGCGATGCCGGACATATCCTGCGGCGCCTCCTTGACCTTCTGGCTATAGAGTATAGCCAGATCGTTGGGCAGGCCCTTCATTAAGACGCGGTTGAGGACAACGTTGTGCTGGTCGGGTGAGACGCCCAAACCGGTCAATGCAGAAACTCGAAACTGGACCTTGTCGTAGAGCAGCCGGAGTTTCTCCACATCGGCTGAAGACTTGACTGGTGCTAAGGCGAGAAGGTGGTCAACGTGCTCGTTGATGAGCAAGTCGCGTCGACCAAATCGCGCCGTCAAAGTCTTGATCGCGATCTTGTAATTATCGTCTGCCAGTCGAATGCATTCGATTGCTCGCTTGGCTGCACCGCTGAAATATGAGAGCAGGTACTTGAACTTCTCAATCGGCAAAAGTTCTTCGTTAAGATGAATTGTGGTGCTGAAGTGGTCCCAGAAGGACTGCCAATCGCAAAGTGCGCCGGAAAACGTGGGAATCTGTCGCTTCGGCAAGACCACTTAGCGATGACGCGGCACGGTTCCTTGATGGGTGTCATTACTGTTACTCGAGGTGAAGAATCACTAACCTCGTTGTGTGTTGAGGTGCTGGCAGCGCCGGCGTCGGCCATCGGTAATGTAGCCTCTGACCTCGCAGTACTTGTTGCCGTGGCTTTGCTTGCAACCTCTCAGAGAAATAACCGCGCTCGGGACACGGCGTACGACACCTATCGGTCATATTCTTCCGCGGCCTCGAGCTCTTCCTCGTAAGCATCGTCATCAGTCGCATCGAACATTTCTTTGTTGAGGTCGACGAGCTCGACGTTCTTCTGGGTGAGGTAGGTAATGTGAGAGTCGACTTGACTGGCATCGGGAACGGAGGCCTGCAGTTCGTCGGTCAGGAGCGTGATTGTACGCGTGACGCTGGCCCTGACGACACCTGGGTTCTTGCGCAGCCGCTCCAACAATGCCATTAAAGCTAGAAGTCTTGGAAGGGCGATGACCGGGGGGTTTCGGCACCAGAAAGAATACCGGAACTATGCCGTTGACTAGTCGCTGGGCTTTCGCGGTTTTCCTCTCAAGGTGCACGTTCAGGCACTTTTTTGCTTTTTTTACCACCATCCTTTTATTCTGCTGCTCGTGCTCCACCTCTTCCTTCTCTTCTCCTGGTGTCCGCCCGTCCGCAATCGTCAGCAACACGCCGATTTTTCGGCTTGTACGCCTTTATTACAGACGCTTTATTACAGAAGCTGACGTGGAATTCAAATAGGAAACGGCACAAGTCGAAGCATTTGGAGAATTTAAACGACACCTGCAGAAGCCTTCGATACTTGCGCATTTCGACGAATATGCCGAAACAGAAGTACACAGCTACGCAAGCTCTGTAAGACTCGGCGCCGTGTTTCTGCAGAGGACTGACCGACCATAAATGGGCATCAGTTATGCTAGTTGGTTGCTATCCAAGGCGGAAGGCAACTATTCTACAACAGAAAAAGGAGCCTCTTGCCATCATCGAGGCTACATCGAAGTTGCGCCCCTACCTCTACGGCAGGTTTTTCAGTGTTGTCAGGGACCACCACGCCTTGTGTTGGCTTGCTAATTTTAAGGACCCTTTAGGACGCCTCGAACGGTGAAGCCTAAGTCTTCAAGAATACGAAAATGCCGTCGTTTACAAGTCCGGAAGAAAACACTCCGACGCCGACTGCCTGTCTCGTGCCCCGTCGACCCCCCTCCGCAGGACTACCAGGATGATGACTATGAGTACAGATGACTTCATGGGTGCAGACGGCTTCGCGGAACGACAGCGAGCTAACGCGGAACCGAGGAGGCTAGTGGAATATCTGTAGGGCAGGACCACCGTTGTTCCAAAAGTATTCAGGCAAGGAGCGGTGTCATTTTTTCTTGAAAAACGACGCCCTCTTAAAGCACAACTTCTCTCCGGGCCGGGCTAACTACCCTGTCGCTGTGCCTACAAGACTGCGACATGACTTTCTGCAGATCGTGCACGAGGACCCAACGGCTTGCCACCTCGGCTTTTCCCGCACGCTAGCGAGGACACGAGAAAAGTACTACTGGCCACACCGTACCGCCGACGTCGCCCATTACGTTAGGGCATGCCGGAACTGCCAGCGACGCAAGATACCGTCGGCAAGGCCATCTGCAGGCCATCGAACCTCTTTGCTAAGCAAAGCTCGTCGCAGACCACGCCACGTTGTTCGAGAAGGTTCACGATTGTACAAGATTGTTTTGATAACTCTTTGTCTCCCCTATACAATCTGTCCAGGCAACGTAACCGAAAATGATATTTTCAGGCAGTTTTTGTTCGAAGTAATACTTGGAAAAAAACTTACATGAATACTTGTACATTTTATAAGAATTTTATTACTGCCACGTTTGTTGCAGTCTGGAATGGGGAGTTGACAATAAGACACCATCCACTGAACTCTTGAAAGTTTTCATGAGCTATGAAAAGTTTGAAAGCAGTTCATTTCTTCGTTTTTTTTTTCTGATTTCTGATTTTTATATTTTGTTCCGATATTTCTTCACCCGATGCCTTCTTTTTGTTTGTTCATCTGAGTCAGTGTAAGTTCAAATTCTTCATGATCACTGTCTCTAGAGCTTTCGCCACACGTGCATGGTTTTTTCTCCGGTGGAATAGACTGTTATCCACAATTTGATTATTGCAAGTTTTCATCTTCGCTTACACTCGGATATTCATTTTGAAAGAGTTTTTCTTAGATTTGAGCGTATTTCAACTCTTTCCCACAAAACAAAAAAAGAAACTTCTGAAGGCTTTGAGTTGCTCTAAAAGTGATTTTGTAGTAAATAATGCAACAGAAACAGAAGTGCGACGCACGGCATACTGTGGTACACTTTTTTGGAATATCCGGACCCCTGTACTTCATAGTCCTGAGTGCCACAAACGTGCGTGCATGCCTGAACTGCACATAAAGTTGTTAATAACCAATCATACCAAAATACTACGGAATCGCTTGTTAAGGAGGCTTCAGAAAAAGGAATAGAGCCATTTGTAACTAGATATTACAAAAACAATAAACAAAGACGAGCATGAAAAAGAGAGGTACTCGAAGACATTGCCGGGCGCACGTGGTGAATGAAGAATTCAAGTGTGGCACCAATAGCGCTATCTGTCAAGTGTAAGTGAAACCTTGGACTTTTACGTTTTTGGCAGCTCGGAGTCATGGGTCCCTTAGTGAAGTTTCGAGAAAAAAAACTGCCACCAATCTGGCACCTGGGATATAAAGTGTTAATACTGCGCGCGAGACGCAAACGGTGAAGCTTATTCCAGAGCTAACGCGACCACCAGTCATAAGGCTGGAAAGTTCGATGCGTGATGTATAAAAGACGTTGCTTCGCAATGACGATCAGTGAGTTTCTTCAATTTACAAAGTCCATGACCAGGCGGCGGGAACCGCTGACGCCTCGGCCACTCCATGGCCTCGGCTCATAGGTAGCTGCGTCAGATGCCGCCATTATCACGTGATTCAAAAGGCTCGAGCGCACTCGGGCCGCCTGCGCACTTGATGCCGGCCGCGTCTGCTACGGCGTCTGCTACGCCGTCTGCTCCGTTCATCCTGCGACACCTGCCACAACGCCCACCCAATTCCGACCTCAACAGCGGTTAGATAGTGAAATATGCCCATTTCCGTTGTGACACAACTTACTGTAAGAGAACTACCTGAGCGCGCGCGCATCGAAGACGCTCGTGGGTGTTCCACCGCTATTTTCCTGGCGACCATCGCGACTGGTTGCCCGACCTTGGGTAATACGCAACATGCTCGACGCAGCTCACAACGCCGACGCCAAGAGCAGGGTGCACATACGATGCAAAATCCGGAAACAAGCTAGAAGCGGACGTAACGGCAAAGAGAGAGCTAGAGCGTGGTGGGAAATTCCTGCGTCCGACTTAAGATGGCCACACGCGCGACGCACTGCCACGCGCACTGCGCCGTCGTTTGCCAGCTGCTAGAAACAAATCGTTCGAACAGTCCCGGGCCGCCCGCAGGCCGGCCACTTTTCTTCCTTCCACTTTTCTTTCTTCTAATTTACATTACAATTACTTCTAATAACGTCCCCTATGTTTTCCTTGGCATCATTGTTTATTTTATGTTTTTCTTGAAGCCTCAATATAATTTCTGTCTGTTAGTTCTCATTAATAATGTGTTTAACAAAGCAAACGAGCCCTTAAGTTCACACTTCTTTCCTTCGTTCATAGCGAGGGTCTCGTTCTGGCAGACTTGTTGCCTTCAGGTGGTATGCGAGTGATTATTATTCAGCTGCCAGCTCGTAATAAGATCACGTGCTACGTGACGCCTACAGACAAAAAAATTGTTTTCCACACTCACTGTAATGGCAACAGACGGCGCTTACTGACGCTCCCACGTTTAAATGCACACATATACGCTATAAAGTGGACGGAAGGATGACCGCCACCGTAGCTCCGTGGTAGAGCATCGGACGCGTTATTCGAAGGTCGCAGGTTCGGATCCTTCCGGTGGCGAATGATCTTTTCGTCCACTTTTCTTTCTTCAAATTTACATTACAGTTAGTTCTAATAACGTCCCCTATACTTTCCTTGGCATCATTGTCTGTTAGTTCTCATTAATGAGTGTGGCATGCAAGTCATGTGGCACATGACATGTCATGATTTCCATGTTAGCACTTGTCATTTATGTTCGTCATGCAATCACGTAGCTCAATACCAAATTTGGTGTATATCAAGATAGCGAAACGGCCACGGGAGTACCATGAGCGTAGGATGCAAGTCATGTTGCACATGACATATCATGATTTCCATATTACCACTTGTCATTTATGCTCGTCATACAGTCACGTCACGCGATACCAAATTTGGTGTATATCAAGCTAGCGATACGGCTGTCAGCGTGCCATGAGTGTGGCATTTAAATGATGTTGTACATGACATGCAGGTCATGATTTTAATATTACCAGCTGCCATTTATGTTGGTCATGCAGAAATGTCTCGTCGTACCAGTTTTTGGATATATCAAGTTAAAAAAAAATGGCCTCAGGAGCACTATGGCCATGGTGTGTAAATCATACTTTTCATGGCAAGGTAGTCATGATGTTCATGATATGATCAGTGTTCGTCATACAGGCAAGTTATGCCATACCAATTTTGGTATAAATCCATTAACCATACGGCTAGGGAGAGCACAAAGTCGTAGGCGGCTAGATAGATAGATAGATAGATAGATAGATAGATAGATAGATAGATAGATAGATAGATAGATAGATAGATAGATAGATAGATAGATAGATAGATAGATAGATAGATAGATAGATAGATAGATAGATAGATAGATAGATAGATAGATAGATAGATAGATAGATAGATAGATAGATAGATAGATAGATAGATAGATGCGCTCAAATTCAGCGAAGTTCGCTAAGAAATGCTTCACATTTAAAAGACTCACGCTCGCGCCCCGCTACTCGAGCGCTTCCAAGCGTCGTTTGATTGATACACGCCTGCGTTCGTTCGTCACCGCATTGTACAAGTCTTCGCGCTCGATGATGGACGCGCCAGCAGCGTCTTTCGATGCGCGTCCATCAAATAGCGTGAGGCCCTGTACAATGAACAGAAACAGCCAAGTACCGGCTAAGGAACGCTTGGAAGCGCTGGAGTAGCGGCACGCGAGCGAGCGTCCATTTCATATTTCGCGTGTTTTGCGGGCTTTTTGTTTTTTTCTCGGAAAAAACAACCAGGCAGGTTTAAGTAAAAAATAAATGCTTGACGCTGGGGTTATTTGAGGCGAGGTTCAACGTACAGACAATAATTTATCGATTCGGGCAAGAATAAAAAGTTTGCTATGTAAATTTAACTAAATAATTAGCGCCTGATCATGAAAAAATGCAGGTTGTAAGTACATACGTCTACCAATAATTTACAACAGATACAACTTTCGTAGTACGCATGCTTTTTTTTAAAGCTTGGTCCACGTTAGTGGGGGCACCCTGTATATGATGCCTAAACTGCCTGTAAACAATTCTGTGATTTTTTTTGTCAAGATTATTACTTAGACTCTAAAAACTTCTCTTGTTTTAGAAATGTTCGCAGAAATTAAAGTGGCGAGTTGGGCTTGTTGGTACATATTTACGGAACACTACAGCGCAAAAAATACACGACGGACGAAAGGAACACAAACGACGACGACACGCGCTGAGCTTTCAACAACCTTTATTGGAAAATGCACATGTATTTATACTGCCCGACGCACAGTTCACTTGCTGCACATGCGTAGAAAAGCCATCTCATCATCACTAAGTTGTATAGAAGCCACGCTAACACAACCCTCCCCCAGATC